>OMNM01020771.1:4653-15459 GCA_900302745.1 Parablennius parvicornis | reverse complement strand
TTTATATGTATATATATGTGTATATGTATATCTATATATCTATCTATCTATCTATCTATCTATCTATCTATCTATCTATCTATCTATCTATCTATATATATATATATATATATATATATATATATATATATATATATATATATATATATATACATACACCAACATGTAGTGTACATATCAACATATCAGCATATAAATTATTGTATTAACCACAATATGGATTAGTCCTAAAGTGTTGGTTGGTGTAGAGTGGTTTCTGTTTGTCATTTAGCAAACTGAACCGGCCTTGTTAGTGGGTTGTTGCAGGTCATGCTGACCTCAGTTTGATGATGAGTTAAAAAAAAGAAGAAAAAAATACTTAATGGAAAATCCGAAGATATCGGACTCAAGAGCAGGTGGATGCAACCAATCACCAAGGGGTGAGAATTTACCAAATCATCAGACACCATTTACATTGATACAGGCTAAAAGGAACAAAAGCAAAAGGAGGAGTTTTCCCTCCTTTGAAGAGATGGTATTAAAGACCATGAATTTGAGAATATTTTCAGTTTGCTCCCAGAACCAGACCCAGAGTTCTGGGAACATTTGCCACAACAAGGTGAATTCTATGCAACATAAACCTCATTTATCAAGTAAAGATAGAAATGTATGTACCTGTCAGACTGATAAGCTTCAGTAAACCCTAGAGGGAGCACATCTCTACAAAATATCAAAGTACCGTCTAGTTTCCTGTCTGACAAGTGAGTATGCATGCATTACTAATAGCAAGGTTAAAGTATTCTTGATAATAGATGCATATCTATGTTTGCCAGATTGTACATGTAGATTGGGAGTGTAAGGCTGTTTTAAAAAAACTAAATCCACAATTTAGCCACTAATACTCTTGGATGGAGGTGAAACAAAGGCCTCGGTTGCGATTACTACCATGAAAAGTTTGAAATGACAGCAGAAGAGGCAGCACTATCTCCTCTGCGTGCTTGTTGACTGTACACAGAGGGTTAGGACCGCATTGTGTTGCGACACTGATGCTTAATTCATTTTTCAGTACTTTGGCAGTAGTCTCACTACAAGCTCATCCTCCTTGTCTTGTAAGTCATTCTGGGTCAGGGCTTCTGGCGACGGAATTAATGTAATTTAATCTCCACCTGGCCTTTATCGCTCTGCCTCGAGGAAGTGTAAGCCAAAGCGCTGCAACACGCCGCTCATCATTGGGGAGGTTACTCCCCGGCACGGCCTCGTACTTAATAAAGGCAGTTTCACCTTTGTCGTTTGCACTCACACAGCGGTGACAGAGAGAGACACACGGAATCACACATGATTAATTCTCTGTAATTACCTGAAGCTGACACAAGTGATTAACAATGTGACAAATGTTGATCGAGGGTGACTGCAGGGGTGAGGGTGGGAGGCGGTGGGTTCACGGCGGAGGTGGAGGAAGGCGTGTTGAGCTCATTATCCCGAGGATACGTGTATGTAAGCTGGGAAGTGAGGTGATGCGGGAGTCATCTGAACACAAACAACAGATGTTGGCAGCTGCACGCTGGGGCAGAACTGCAGTGTGAAAAGGTCAGTTTATAGTAAGCTCATGAGTAGATGATCGGAGTTAATGGAGGTGAGAGGGAAAAACCACCAAGGGACAAATAAAACCTTCAAGAACTCATACTTTTGGTTACATTACAGACACTTTCAACTTCATTTGGAAAATATAAACAAGAAAAAGCAAATATTTCAATTGTCTGATATTGGACATTTATATTTATTCTGAGAAATGTAAGCTACTTGTGACCTGGTAGCTCCAACAGCCTGGAAGACATATGGCCAAATGTATGTAACATATTTTTAAAGGCTTAGATCTTAGGTTTGAAGAAAAGTTTAATTGTCAATCTTCCCTTGCAATGTAACACTTAAGAAGAATAAGGCAAGATGGTGTTTAGAGAGGCAAAAGATCCTAGTTTTGATTGACTGTAGTCTATTTTAGTCATTGTAATACTTTGTGGGGCAACTTGCCAGATAAAATCACTTCAACTATATAAAACGATCATTTTAAGTTAATTACAGTTATAAAACACATTACATTGCTAACAAAACGCACACAGAACCATGTGGTAAGTATCAATAGCTTCAAAATAATATAGTGTCAATATAAGATGCGAAATCTGAATAACATTTTCTTCGGTTTTACACCTACCAACAGATTATTAACCCATAACGTTCACAAAAAGTCAAAATGACTCAACAGTTTTGAATGGTGTCATCATAATCCATAACCATTTAAAATAGATCGATAATTTTAATGCATATTTTGTGAAACACTGTGAACCACTGTGAACAAAACCAAAAGTTACAATGATTAAATATGTAAATGGTAAATCTGGAGCACGAGAGGTCGAAAGAGCAGAGGACAAGTTTTGCCAGAGCAATGTGATCGAAACCACGAGTCAGCAATTAGGTTCAACAGGAGGCAGATTTAACTAAACACCGTTCAGCGGGACGCCTGTGTAGCAAACGGATGCAGCGGTAGGTGCTGTCGCAGTTGTATTAATTTAGAAGCACAACAGTCTTTGTAACCCAGAGAAACACAAGCTTATTCTTATACAATGGCTCATGAATATTCCCAGTGGTCAGTAATTTTGATGATGTGTATAGTGGTGTGCACTCATGCCACAGAGCTTGGTGTCGCACTGTTTGATTCCAGAAACTTTTGGAGGGATTTATATGTGGAGATTGTGTGTTGTATGAATGAACAATAATTAAAAAACGTGTATATGTGTATGAGATTTGCAGTGGAAAAAAAAAAAAAAAAGAAGTCATAGCAATGTTTCTGATTTTGCTTAAGATTCAAAGCAAAACTCCTGCATTCATTAGGCTTTAGCTAATTCACGTCATACTAGTTTTTGCTCTCGTTTTATGATTGTCTAAGTGCAACACACATCTAACTAGAATCCTGCTTTAATTAATCCTTAATAGGAAAAAATAAATAAGCCTAAGGTATGATAATTACACAGCTAATCTCAATAAAGTGTTAACACATGTTTAGCGTTTTAGTTTAAAAAATAAGTGAACATTTTCTTTGAATTGGCATTATTAAATAATAATTATACTGTAATTTACTATAGAAATACAGTTAACACTGCTTACCAGACTGTATCAATACATCATTAAAGAGCAAGATGGTGTTTGTACTATTATGAGGAATGTTACAGAAATAACAACCTCTACAATAGTTTCCTATATTCTAGTATTTCCTTCAATTTTTAAAAGAAAACATAAAACAAAGCTGTATGAATATTTCATTTCAGAGTATCATTGCTCATATTTGTCAGATTTTAGATATTTGAGGAATAATTACTCCAAATTTGCTGCCCTCGGGTAGTGTTTGATTGAGCCTCTGGAGACGTTAAGTGTTTATACCTGGGATGTGTCGCCTGCAGCTCTCCAGCCTGGCTGTGGCGGCCTCCTGGAGCTTTCCACATGTAAATAAAGTTATTATTATGTGTCTTTAAGACAGTGTAACCGAGGATAAAAGGAAATCTATTTCAATGTGGTCTTTATAAGCTTTAAAGCTGCAAATTAAATGTATTGCAGAGATAAATCAGGGCCACACATGTAAGTGTACTTGCTACTTATTAAAAACATTATTCGCTTTTCACTAGAATTTGGTATTTTTGTTGAAACACATAAAAACAATAAAGAAATATCGTCACAATTCTTTATCCTCATAAATCCTACATAAACTAAGTTTAAACAATGTGTTGTCATAGTGTTGATGGTTCGATATGTTCTGTAGCTGCACTAGTTAGCACTCTTACTTCACAGCCAGATGTTTGTATGTTTGAGTTGGTGTGGAGTTTTGCAAGTTCTCTCCTCCCACAGTTATATAAAAACATATACTTGAGCTTTGTTAGTGTCTCTGGGTTTCCTGTGTGATTATTGTGATACGAGCTTGACTCACTGGCAACAAAAAAAAAACCCAACTTTATTTTCTCGCAATGTAATTAAACTTGTCTATTTTCTCTTCTATCCATATTAATAAATCTGCAGTTACTATAAACGCGAGAGGAAGGAAACTTGACGAGAGTGGAAATGTGTCTGGCAGAGTGAAGAGGAGGCTGCAGGGCTGCAGAGCTGCTTCCCACTCGAACTTCTCGCCGGCCTGGTGCAATACCTCCACACACACTTATTCATCCACCCACCGCGCCTGGTGTTTCCCTGTCAGCAGACTGTAAGGAGGCGTGAGTCAGACCTCAGGAAGGCGATATATTGATTTTCCATCTGAAAGGCAGCTTTTACACTTTTACACTGCAGCAATGCGTGTGTTTATTTGATGGCTGTGCAGTTTGAACGAGATCTAGTCATTTCTGCATGGCTGCAGTTCAGACATTGACCCGCAGATGGCAGGCCAGCCTGTTAGATGCTGTTTTTTCTGTGCTCGTATGTTTGTGTGTTGTGGATGTAGGAAGCTTCATGCAGCCGATGGCAACAGAGGAGAGAGCGCCACACTGCGGCCTCAGCAGACAGCGCTCCTCCTGACCCTCCTCTTCCACTTGGAAAAAGATATAGGCCAAGCATTTAAGATGACTTCACTAAATGTCCCCGCAGCCACCAAGAGATCTCGCCTTTTTAAAATACACGTGAGAACAAGAACACACAAAGCGAGGATAAACATCACAAAAGTGCAAGAGGTCTCTTTTGCACTGGGTCAGTGACACTGAACTATCACCTCCCATCACCATCAAAACACTCGCATGCTTCCTCAAAGATTGTCACAGTAGTGCAAACAGGTCAAAAAGAAGCAGGGCATCGAAGGGGAATATCTCCGGATGCTTCTGTGCATCGCTGAAAGTCATCGCAGAAGGTGAACTAACACGAGGAGGAAGCAGGGGCAGAGAACCAGGAGTGCGTTTACATCAGCAAACAGTCACATCGACAGCCTGTCAGGGTTGCGCTTAGGCCATAACTTTCATAAAGTGCTGGCAATAAACACACACACACAAAAAAAAAGCAGCAATCACCCAGATGACCCTCACTGGTACACAGAAACATTATGCTTTTTCTGAGACACATTATGTCTATATCCATTTTGCCTAATGGCATTTTGGATCATTTTGAAATCTGTCCTTTTGCAATGGGGCAAAAATGCTGAAATAAATTGAGAGGCAGAATGCCAAAAAAATTTGCCAGGAAAGTGGAATTTTATGTGACTTACTCACAATTCTCACAAGATCCCACATGAGAAAAAGTTTGTGTTTTGCGCATTGGGGAAGAGATGTTTCGCTCTCTAAGGGCCTGAAGACCCAAAGCAATATTATGTGTTAAAGGCTTTTCCATGAGATCCTTCTATATTAAGAATGATAACTAGAAACGGGATTATTTTTGTGTTTGTTTCAAGTTGCATGTGTCAGTGGAGGAAAGTTATCAAACATATCAATAGGTTCCAACAAATAAAGGAAAGAAAATCATAGCACAGTTATCAGTACGGCAAGGGCAGAAAAGCTGAAAACAATGCAGTTTTCATGTTGGGCCACTAGTGGGTGCTGTTGTGTGTTTTTTTTTGTAACAACATCAGCACATGCGCAGAAAACAATACGCTATAAAAATTAACAATGGCGAGTACATGGACAGACGATGAAGTTGGATTGTTATTTTGGGTGATTCTTAACTATAAAACTACCAAGCCCCAGGAGAATATGTACTGGGAATCATTTACTACGGCCGTCGTGCGCATGCAAAGCAGCAGTGTTTTCAAAAAGTTATATTTTCTCCCATTTCCAAGGAGACAGAGTGGGAATATTATCAAAAAGTTCAACCTTGAAACACATTTTTAGTAAGTTGTGTTTTCAGTCACCCACAATGCTATGAAAGTTTTGCATTTGCACTTATAGCAAGTAAGATGTAGGAATTGGTTCAACAAATAAGATGTTTTATTATGACAAATAAAAGTTATTGGGGGGGATGAAGTTGAGAAAATGGCACTCAGCACAATAACATCTAAGCTAAAGGTGACGCTGTGACCTCCATTTCAATCGTGTTAAAAACAGATGCAATCATAGATAATGCAAATGCTTGTAGACTGTTTAAATCTGAAACACACGTCCAATACCCAGACATTAAATCAGTACTCTGTGTGTGTTTGTCTTTACCAAGTTAGTAGATCAGTGTGCGTGTTCAGTGTTACTCTACAGTATCGGGTGCTAATGAGAGATCTCAGTGTCTTATAAGTGAGATCTTGAGCCTATTATTCATAGGATCGTGCAAATGTTAGGAGCTCAAACAAGACGGGTGTTCGGCAAACAGTATCAGCTAATGGTGATAATTGACTCTGGCATTGCTGACATGTGTGCATACGTTCTCATGTGTGTTCACCACACAATACACATTGTTTGCATTTTCTTCCTGCACACATGTAACCATAATCTTACCTCCAATAGCCTCTCCCTCATATCACATGCCCCCCCTCCTAAACCAAAAGAGAAAAAGAAATTCCCCTTCATCTCTCTCTTTCTCTCTCTTTTTTTAAGCTATATGCTGGGATTTTCTAAATGATGTCCCTGGAGGGGTTGGATTTAGTGGTTCAGCCGTGGTCACACTGCATAAAAGAGATAGGTCTTAATATTTTATTAGTCACATTATGTTTCCACTCTTCTTCATCTCCTCACTCTATTTTCAAGCCCCAAACAAGAACTCCATGGCAACACCGATGAACCTGCTGTAAGAGGAGGCGAGCGACGAACGCGGCTCCCTCGCTCACTTGCAGGAGAAGCATGGCTTGACATTTCATCATGTCAGAGATGATGCTTAAAGAATTTGTGCTCCTCGTCTGCTACGGATGTATCGGTTTATTGACTGAATAATTGATGAGCTCAGTGGACATTATCTACCCTGCCAATCCAAGTGAAGAAAAAGGAAAAACGTGACAGCAGATCCCGAACCTTTGCCCTCTATCACCAGCGTGTTGTTAAAGTCTTCAGAAATGCACGGTTGTGATCATTAAACCCCTGAATGACCCTAGATATAAAACCATAAAATAAAAGCTCCATTAAAGGTACAGGAGTAATTTTTTTTTCTCATTAAATATGCTATAAAAGAAAAATGAATGAATGATGTCATTTCATTGATCATCCACGTGTTGTACTGTTAGTATGGGCACTGACATTAGCCATTTTAAATTGAGTAAACCTCTGCATGAGGCTGAAAGTTCAGTTTTAGTATTTTTTTTCTTTTGGCTGAGCTCTAGATCAAGCCAACAGGCAAACTAGTCTGTGCAGTCCAGAATATTCTGTATTTACAAGACACTAAAGGTTGAAGTAAATACAACAAACTCTGACTCAAAACTGAGACTGTAAAGAAAAGCTATCTTCTACAGTGTCTCACTACTGCCGTCTAATGCACAAAGGTGGAATAATATTAAATATACTGGACCTTTAAACCGAACATATTAAATTGTTAGAAGGTATAATTGTCAGTAAGATCCTCTAAAGATGCAACTGAACTTCAATATCCTGGTCAGTATTAACAAATATGTGTAATATTCTTAAATTCTTATTTCACTGCTAATTAAATACTAAGCAGTGTTACTATTCTAAAACTTTTCATATTAAGAATTGAAAGCATGCATCTGACAGAAGTGATAAAGCGGCATTCTTAAACCGGAGCGCTGAAACATGCCACCTTCACTCTCTTCTCCCCATCTGAAGAACAGCCATCAATTCCTGACCCATGTTAATGCACCCTTTCAATATTTGATGTTTTTTTTTTATGGAGTGCTGACAATAGAACACGGAAATGGAGGGCACATTTTGCCGAGGTACTCCACCGGCTCCTGAATCCATCTCCTCAGCTGTGCTTGTGCACTCCACAGCGGAAGGAGGAAATATACAAGTCAGAGACAGCAATCCTGCACAGGATGTTCATGCACGTCTCAGTGCTGGACTCACACTGCTGTTGTAATTTTCTTAGTTTTTTTTTTTTACCTGATTGCTCAACAAAAGAGACTTCTCCATCACTTTGCATGTGGAACATATTATTTATATACCTCAGCTCCTCTCAAGGTGAACTCACTTAGCAGCGTAATCAGCTGGTGAAGTGCCTGCTGGACTCCACTGAGAGTAAATTAAAAGAAATCAATTAGGGGGGTGATGAGACAAACCTGTGCATTAAATCTGCATCGTATCTGAGGAAGGACACGTCGGCAGAGAGTCATCAGAAGACGACACGACCACAGGAGGAGGCCTGCCGTGATGATACAACAAACATGCAGAGACACACATCCGCCGGTGATCAAATCAATTCTGAGCGTATAAAAGTTGAAGGTCACTGCTTCTTGCACTTTAGCCTTGTGCTGAATGATATGTAGTCAGATGTAAATCTCTTCTCAGAGGGAGAGATAAAAGCTGTCAGTGGTACGGAATTGTGGGAAAAACGCAGGGAGCAGGGAGCAAACGCCGCAAATAAATCACAAAAACGGCTGAATCCGAGTAGTTTTCCTGCACAATTAATAGAAGATAGAGAAAAACCAGGTTGTGTTTAAAAACAAAATAATAAAAGCAGCTTTAACACAACTTTTTATGACCTGAGCTCCAATTAAAGTCATTTATTATTTGATTCCCTTTGTTATATATATTCTTTTCAAGTATAAACATGGTTAACTCCAAAACTGTTAGCTTCAAATTTAAAACTATTACTTGTGGAAACTAGTTTAAGCTCTTATTTTGATCATTTCATTAATACAATATCTATATAGTTACGTATTCAAAACACGAGTGTGATAAAAGCATTATTAAATAATACATTTTCTTTCCATGTTAAAGGTTTTCTGTGCAAAATCCCATGACAGTTAAAAGTACAGGGACTGAATCACACATCAACCCTAATGGTACTAAAAAAAACACAGAGAGGAATAACAGCTGATTAAATATTCTGTGTATCAGTATATAACATGTATGGTGTATACTAGGAATTTAGAGGATAATTCTTAACTGTGCTGCTGCCTGCCTTTTCTTGCAGCGATGCATTATTTATAGTAAAATAGCTATGTCTCAAAAAAGAACTGATATGGAGCAGAAAAAAGAGGGAAGAGTGATGTAGGCTGGAGCTATTATTTTAATGGGGGTAGGAGGCTGTTTTGCATGTTTGAGGTTCGACTTACAGCTGCTCGGTGGCTGAAGAAAACAAGATAACCTTTGTTACTTCCTCTGAAGTTTGAAAGTAAAAAAAAAAAAAAAAAAACTGAGTGCAGGTGAATGAGCTAAACACCAGCAGCTTGTTGAAACCTCATTTTGGACTGCTTTGAAATATTCACTACGAAACCATTAACCTTTTCACAGACAGTATATCAAATACATAATAAATATAACTTTAGCATTAATGCATGGCTTAGGTATAAATTTAGTGCCATGTCACCTATTTAAAAAGAATATTATGATTGTTGAAGTTTGCATAATTGGTTTGAGCTATTATTCATGCCAACCCCCCCAAAACACTTTAATTATGTAGGTTTTAAAACTCAAAGATTCGGTTCAGATCAGAGGTCTACAACCCGGGGCTACTCTGTAGTGTAAATATGATATGTAGATTAACACTTTATCTTATTTGCAATTTGGTTGCACCATAAACAGTCTTTAAAGAGACATTTTAAAAATGATTCAATAGTCAACTGAAACCCTGATTACACAAATTCTCAATTTTTATTTTAAATGTGCAGCTTGCTAAAACAAACAATTTTGTAACGCCCCTACACATGAATGTGCACACAAACCATTATGAACATTCAAGATCGGTTTAGCCATCCTAATTCATTGTATAGTACTCAGTCTCTATCTTGCAAAACAAATGTTCTCCACTGATTCTTGATGGTGGAGCAAAGTTTATTGAATGTACATGTGTTTTAGTTGTAACTTCTATCTGCGGGGAGAAATTAGCAAATGATAAAACAGCAATGTTGGAGACACAAAACTGCCAAAAGAGATAAAAATGACAAACAGTTAAAATGCCAAAATGGCATGAAACTCAAATCTGCTGTATCATTCTTTCCAATCGGCAAAATAATACATATATAACTGTAATAATTGTATTAATATAACATGACATATGAATACAATAATTACAGTTAAAGTAATTAAAAAGACTAAGACACCTTAAATTCTTGAAATCCCTCAGTTGACTAACACCTAAAACTGCTGAAAAAGCTAACATAAGCCTTAATCTTATTTGTATACTTGCATGTTTAGTTTCAGTATTCTCATCAATTAGAAAGATGGATGTGTTTTCCAGACAAATATTCTCTTGTGGGGAGTCATAATGCACTTACTGTCGTTACCTTGACACAGATTTTAGTAACACCTGGACTTTTTCTGCTTGAACTAGTCTAAAAGTCCTCTGTAGACAATATTAACACAAGTGCACAGTTCGTGTTTCATTAGGTTTCACCACTAAATCTCTCTGTGGAGATTTCTGGCTCGGATGGCTGCATTATGCCTCTTTATTTTCATCTAAAACTTTCAATATTACTTCTGTCGTGACTGCTTGGTCACAAGAGGTGAACTTAAACCATGCATCTTTGCTTGAATGTCTATGTGGGCTGGCGCACTTATTCTCCACCACCCCAAAACTACCCGACTGTTAAAAAACAATAACATTAAAATCGACTGCAAAGCGTCTATTTTGTTCAATATGAGTCATCTCTCAGCTCCACTTTTTTTTCCTTCAGTGCCAGTGTCGCACATTGTGATCTCTGTGGGGCTGGAATGGGAAACTGATTTATGAGTATAATAACTAATAAATACCCCCCCCCCCAAAAAAAATTAATTA
>OMNM01020770.1:1861-12981 GCA_900302745.1 Parablennius parvicornis | reverse complement strand
AAAACATTGTTTGGAAATCAATAACTGTATGTAAATTGTACAGGATCACTTTTGCTATTAATCCTTGCATTTCCTTTTTTTCTAATTCATTTGACCCAATGACTTACTCAGTTGAACTGCCTGAGTAACTGCCCATATTTGAGACCTTTTAAAAGTGGGGGTGGACCGACACTAGTATCAGATATCTCATCTCTCATATATATATAAAAATAAAAGCAAAGCTACTAGGAAATTATGGTCTATTAGGTGCCCATTGACATTCAGATCATATACTGGCATTAAAAGGGATGTTTCCACCGAAATCAGCTTATTTCAGACGTATAAACAACTCTGTATTTTGTTACATGGACAGTTTACAGCAAGTCTATTCTCGAAGAAAGCCATGTCCAGTTGCACAGAGAAGTTGAAGCCTGACAGGACGTTTCCTCATGAGTCATTGTGCATTTTGAGAGCAGAAGGGATTAAGCTAAAACAATAACTCCTACCTGATTTCAACAGCCCAAAATCAGAGGAACAAGAATCAAGAACAAACAAAACGAAACAAACCAGTCATGTGCTCCGTCTTGGAACTGCTGCTAGCTGGAACAGCTGTCGTGTTTTTGTGTAATTGCACACATTTGATTTAACACTTCTGTTATGTTTGATAACGTGATTATCTTTATGTGTTGTGGGAAAACCACAGTCCGTGTTGACTGTGAAAACAATAGGGAAATAAACATCTAATGAGAAGATTTGCAATTGTCTTATTCATTACTGATAGCATTACAAATGTGAGCACTTGCATAGAGACTCAGAAAAGTAGTATTCAAGAAATCCCTGTTCTTTAGCAACATGAACATATGTAAGCATAAATGCAACGAAAAAAATTACAACAAAAGTATGAGACTCTAAATACATAAAAATTCTGCATAATTTTGCCTTATAATTTGAAAATCTATTAAGGTTCTTTTTCATCCTCTCATTTTCTGTTCACGTGCCATTTGACACAGTCCACACAGCGGCAGGCAGGCCATGACTACCCAATCACCACACACAGATCCCTGCATGAAAAACAGAAAAATGTGATCAGACACACTCACAAATAAGCAGGAAAACCCTGCTTGTTCAATGTGGATATTGTTTTATGAACCCATTTCTTTGCATTTCATACAAAACTAAAAAATTTATCATATGTCCAACCGTTTTGGTGTCATGATCACTGCTTAGATAACTTAACTGCACTTACATCGATGTTGTATCTGTGTCGAATGCTCGTCCTTAAAGCAATCATGGCTCCAGGAAGGAACGGCAGACAGCAGCTGTCCCCGTGGTCCTGAGCCACCTGGCAGGCCAGGATGCAGGGAATGAATGTTGCACAAAGACCTGGGAGAGAAGATAAAACGCTTTGTTTCAATAATATTCACTTGACAAGCTTGTAAAAGTCCAGCTCGCTTCCGTGAACACAGGAAGATGCGTACAGATGCCGCAGTCTTCACAGCAGTCGCAAACATTTGAATTCCAGTCGGACGATCCAGACGACACGTTGTACTGCGAGGCGGTCGCCTGCGGCTGCGAGCTGATCGGACCTGAGTGGAACGCCATGGCTGCACGCGGAAAAAACAGAAGCATGTCAATATTGAAAAAAAGCCATAAAATTATCAATAGTCTTCTTTCAATTTTGATTCATTCCTCCATCGCATCCAGTCCTGCAGATCTCACTTTCAACCAAAAGCAGTTCGCTCTAGTTTCACATTTTGCCACCCAGTAAACAGGCATTATCATTTGCAAGAAGACTGCAGGATGGACTTGGTTCAGTTAGTCGCGACCACACTACCTTTTGAGATGAGTGTACAGTGGCTCCTACGAAAAGCTGTTGAATCTTAAGGATGGTCACCGTCTAAATCCAACAGGAGAAAGGCTTCGACCCAGCAGTACCTTTTATACCTAGTGTGAAATACGTTAAAGGCATGAGCCTTGTTATGAGGACAGAACATTCCAAACATTTACCGTCATGTGGAGAAAAAAGCTGAAATGTTTAGTTTCGGGGTGTAACACCCATTTCAAAGGGTTGCATCCGTATATGAGGCAGTTTTAACGAGTAAAAAGCAATAGGAAACTTAAATGGATTGGATGGTCTGTATTTGTATTTCGGCAACTAATTAACCAGCCTTTACATTTAGAGCAGGTGTGGTGTGTGTGTACACTGTGGGGACGCACTCCATTCCCTGAAAAATATCAGTCAAACGTCAGCAGTTGTGTGTGGAGACAGGAAGAAGGGTTGGTACTGGTGTGTTTTAGCACTGACCTACTGTTGAGGTGTACAATATATTCAGGAGTGCACGTGAGTTTACACACAGCAAGTGTTTCCTCATGTTGAACTCACACCCACAATATTATGCACTGCAATAGATTTTGGTCCTCGGGGGGGGGCCTCTGTAAAGGTGGATGATGAACGTATAAACACAGTGATATAGATATAAATGAAGAACACATATGACAGTAAAATCTTTATGAAAGTCCTGTGAGAAAAATAGAGAATGAAAGAATTCAAATTGAGTTACATTAAGTATTTGTTTTTTCGCTACAGAAGCTGTTGAAACCAATGCTGCTACCTAAGCAGGACAAAGAAGCAGCGCAGGTGAATCTTTTTATTTCATTAAACTAATTTAGGGGAAGGCTATGCAATCCTGGATGAATCAGCCCCTTGTAGTGTATTGAGCAGGGTATCTAAGGTGTCCAGGAAGGAAAATCCACCATGTTTATCATCAGCTCTATGCATAGTGTCATATTTCAAGTTTGGTTTATTGTCTTATTTTTTATATCCTGACTCTCGTTTCAAGTGTGTGACCTGGTGACTTCAGTATATATACAGTATAAGGGGTTGAGTTCTGTTTCTTGTCGGTTTGTCTGTGTTTCTAGGCTCCCATGTTTGGACTTTCCAGAATGTCTTTGTGATTTTAGAAAATTCAGTGGTGCACTCAGTCTTTCAATATAAATGTGTCAGAAAAGAGACTGAATCTTTCTGCTCTCTGTCTCTGCGAGTTTTAAATAACCAGGTTGCAGAAGTTGTACAAAATTAATAATACCTAAACCTTTTCTTTTATGTGTATTTTATCACTATTTAGCCCTGAGGGATGCCAAAGATTATTGACTCATCTGGTTCCAACAACCATGTCACATTCAAAATCCCTTAAATCACATTTCTTCCACATTGTTATGCTCAGTGTGAACCATGCCTGAATTTATCAAGTTGCTGCCATGTTATTTGCTGATTACCTAACTGCATTAAAAAGTAGTTGAGCAGGTTTACCTAATGATGTGGCTGGTGAGTGTCTATACACTGCATGTTATTTTATTATTATTTAGATTTTTAAAAGTCCTCAATCAAATGCTTTGCACGGAGCAAAATATACTTTGCTAAAAGTGAAAAATATGACCTAATTATGCAGTTTGTGACCATCATAAATGTATCATTATCAGTTCAATTCCCTTAATAGGATCTCCAGCATTGGGTTAGAAAATAATTGAGAACTTGTGAACCGCTGTTTTGTGTACTTTGATTTCTCGTCATTTTGAAATAAATGGACTGTAAATTTTAAAAGAACGTCTCTTTAGAGGTTTTCAGTATAAAGTGATTCCACGTCCCTCAACTGGGATTGGTGCATGTTTTGTCCAGACAACTATGAGCTAAAGCTTGTGCAATTAAGGGTTTACTAAATATTTACCTCAGAGTGCTCAGGTTTGTCCTCATTACATATTCAGTCCACTAGAGGGCACTGAGAGGTTAAGGTTTACCTCTAATACGTTTGGAACAATATGCAAGACATGATTATCTTCCCTCAGGTCACAGCAGAATGTCGGGCCAGTAAGTTTGCAGTGCAATAAAATAAAGTGTTATTTATTAAATGCAATGATTTTATTAGAAACAAAACTGCATGTTTGGGAGCAGATGTCCGGATCCTGTGACATAACAAATTGAAGAATTTTTTCCGATGAAGGTTATGTTTTTGAGAGCTGTGTGTATATGTTATGGCCCTGGCTGTATGTTTCAGTTCTTTTGTGTACTCGTACTTGTTTTGTTTCATAACTCTCTGCGTGTGAGTCCTCTGTCTTTTTTTGCAACAGCTCTGCAGGCCCCGCCCACTAAAGACAGCAGGTGGAGGTCATCAAGTGGAGTCGATCCTTTGTTTAGCTTTGTCGCTGAACTGGTGGTGTTCTTGTGCATGGTGATTATTGTAATAGTGTACTTATCCAACATTATTTGTTTTGTTTCAAGACATTTTTTTCCCGGATATCATGCCTCTTTTTGTTTTATATATATATTTATACATATATATGTATGTGTGTGTGTGTGTGTGTATATATATATATATATATATATACACACACACATAAACACGCACGTACACACACATGCACACACACTCAAAGTAGACAAACATCTGTGATATTACACAATAACATAATTTACTAGACGACCCTCGATTGAGAAAGAAGTGACCGCAACAGTGTTCAGTTCCTCACAGATAAAATGCACATAACAATAATGTGAACATGATTATGCTTTACCGACTACAACAAGTCAGTGTATGTCTGGTTGCATCTTATCTCATTTTTAGGCTACTTTATTGCAATTAACACATCATATTATATGATACTTGTACTCAGTTTCCATATCTATTTTTAATTTTGAGAAATTTTATAGATATTATACATATGTGTTTTTTTTTTTAACCAATTTCCTATCAAAGGTAAATGTATTGAAAAATCAAAAATCACCAGACTTAAAATAGCCAGTTACAGTATCTACATTAACCAGCTTCAGTCTTCCAATTTCCTAATATTTCAATGAGCGCATTATACAAAACGTTAGTACATTGCAGAAATCTACAGATAAGGGTGAGATCTCAACAACAACTATTTCCAAGTAAAATGAACAGACATGTATTTTGTCCTTGCGGTTACCCAGATACTACAGCAAATAGTGTTCATGATTGTGAATGATTAGAGTGTTAATTTATTCAACATATAGATAAGATTAGTCCATATCCTGCCACCTTCTTTTTTAATATCTAAATACAAAATGCTCTTAGCAAGTTCGGCGTCAACACTTTGTGTCCTGTAGAGGTAGGCAGTTCTTGTCTTCTTGTTACACAGCATAAACATTTTAATTAATGGGATGTATTTCATTTTAACTTGAAAAGATCATATTTTTAGTTGTTTACGTTAACATATTTAATTTTTAACACCATTTAGTTACCTCCTAATCTTTGAAATTTGTAAAACCTATAATCAAATGTGGGAGCGAAAAAAACTGCAAAAATGTCCTAAGTGTTTTAATGTAGGCCAACAGTAATGTTTCACATTTGAAAATAACAGAATTATGAAGAACTACATGGTGGAGCTGGTAGAAGTTCTGTCAATCAAGCACTTTCACTTCTCTTTTAGTTATGAGGTATTCTTTTGTAAAGACATACTTCGTATGGTTAAGGGATAAAACCACCAATTTTTAAGTTCAGTCGATATGTATTTTAAGCCCTCGATATGCTGAAATTGGAGGAATCCAAACTTTATTGTGTAGCTGAAATTGTAATATTTTTAGAGGACAGAGTCACACGCTGTCTGCACTGTTTATAACTGGCGGCCGACTTTTAAAAATATATGTCACAATTTTCCTGAGACAGTCATCAATTCCCACTCAGCGAGGTTTGCATATGTCTAGGAAGCATCAGGATTCGGTTCCTGAATTTTCACTTCTCGTTTTTTCGGACACCCCTCATCTGGACGAGTGTGGCACAGATTATCTGTGAAAAAGGATGCTAAGCTGATGTGTTTCTGACCAGGTTTGCTGCTTGTTATCGCTCCTGGGGTTTTCAGGTGGACCACTGCTTCCTTGTTCTCAGTAAATATGGATGAGGTCATGACAACCACTGAGGACTACTGGGTGAGTGGATATTTCTGCAGTCGTCCAAGTGCATGATATTACCTTTTTACATTATTACCTTTTCCACATTCAATATTGTCCTCACCTAAAACTAAAGTATTTGTCTTATTTTTTTCTTTCTTAGGCAGGGATTTCTGACTATGATGACAATTACAGCCTGTCTCCTGAGACGAGTGGGGCTATTGCAGCCCCGTGCTTACAGGAAGACATCTATGGTTTTGCAGAGAGGTACTCCCCCATTGTGTACAGCCTGGTGTTTTTCTTAGCTGTGGTTGGCAACGTGCTGGTGCTGTGTGTGATCAGACGCTACAGAAACTCTCAGAGCGGTGAAGCCTGTGCCTTCTCTCTGACGGACACCTTCCTCCTTCACCTGGCTATTTCTGACCTGCTGCTGGCCTTCACGTTGCCACTCTTTGCAGTGCAGTGGGCTCACCACTGGGTGTTCGGTGAAGCCCTCTGCAAGATCTCCGGTGCCCTCTTCTCCCTGAACCGGTACAGTGGCATCCTCTTCCTGGCCTGCATCAGCTTCGACCGATACCTGGCCATTGTTCACGCCGTCAGCTCGGGCTGGAAGCGGAACACCTGCCATGCTCAGTTTGCCTGCGCCATCATCTGGATGGTCTGTTTGGGCTTGAGTGGAGTGGACATTGCCTTCAAGGAGGTGATGGATGTACACATTGTGGGCCAAACGCGGGGACCGCTGTGCCAGTTGTATTTCTCCGAGAACTCCACACAGTGGCACGTGGGGCTGCAACTGATAAGTGTGGTCCTGGGCTTCGGGGTGCCCCTCTTGATCATGCTCTACTGCTACATACAGATCTTCAGGTCCCTGTGCAACGCCAGCCGCCGACAGAAACGCAAGTCTCTCCGCCTCATCGTGTCCCTGGTGTCCGTGTTCGTCATCTGCTGGGCACCGTACAACTGCTTTCAGCTGGCAGACAGTCTGCACCGGCTCGGCGTGATGACCGGGGGCTGCCAGTTTGGCCGTGTGGTGGACATCGGGACTCTGATCACTGAGAGCGTGGGCCTCTCGCACTGTGCCCTCAACCCTCTGCTGTACGGCTTCGTGGGGGTGAAATTCAGGAGGGAGCTGGTCAGAATGTGCAAAGAGTTGCTGGGACAGAGAGGCTGGCTGGGAATGAATGGCTGGAGCCAGAGGAGTCCGAGAAGGACCATGGGCTCGTCCAGCTTTGCAGAAACTGAGAATACCTCCTACTCTGTCAGGGCGTTGTAACCTGTAACACAAGGGAGATTATCAGTGGTTTGTGAGGAGGGAGTTAGTTAAAAAAAAAAAAAAAAAAAGAAGAAAACATGTTTGTTGAATCGTGACTTTTAAAATGTTCTCAGATAAATCAGGTCTTCTGGTTCTGTTTGTCTCACATTGGTGCTTCCACAGTTCTTTATACACAAGTTTCACAGTGAAATCATCAAATGGTATCGGAGCTGCTCTATTGTTAATGCTGATTCTGTCACAACACTTTCACTGAGAATGTGATTATTTTTGTGCCCATAGGTCCAATCTTGTGAAATGGCTTTATTTCTGCAGACTTGTGAAGCTGTTAAGGGCTTAAACTAAGACTCATATCTCACTTCTTCATACTCATACTCATACAAATAGTTTGCAGAAAATGATTTTTAGTTCATAAAACGTGGGGGAGGGGAGAAATGTCTTGATTGAAAGAATGCTTGTGTTGATATATGTTTTTTTTAATGAGTTTTTTTAATGTGTATAAAGCTCTTTTTTCAGATGAGTGCTTGAAGTTGTACTATGTGCTGCACAACAGGAAATGACTCATGCTGTGTGTAACGATAAAGCTCAACTTCCTTATAACAATCGAAGTTTTTCTATTAGATATTTTGAAATAAAAAGCTTGTGTATTAAACCTCAACCTCCCATGTTTTTCTGAGTTTTAGCAGTTTTCTCCAGCAGTCGCCGATCCCATTCTTACTGTAAACAGCAACACTATCTGAAGTTGGTTTAATGAAGAAAGAGAACCACAGCAGATGATGCATATCTGTCTATACTGATACATCAATTTTTCCAGCTTCAGAAAAGCAAAGCTGTAGTACTATTTCATCACAGTTACATGTGTATCTGAAAAACAGAATGTGGAATTTGATGTGAGATGATCTCAAACGGATCAGTCAAATGAAATATGGCCACAAGAAGGAACAAGTAGATTTAATTGAAATGTCAATAAAAAATGGTGCTGAACCTGAAGAGACAAAAGAGCTTATGTTGATCCACAGACATGTCACCGACGTAGTGACATCACAACGTGCACACCAGAGGGACGATGAAGGAATATCCTCAACTTCAGATTTGACCTTGGGTCAGCCGTCAGTGTGAATCATCCCAATGCTTTTGCAGGACAGGCTCAGAATTATTAACAAGAGCATGGTTGCGCAGTTTCAGTGTAAAAGCAGTGTAAAACTATTTTGTAGATTGTAAAGCCAAACAGCATTCTTAATTCTTGAAGTAACTTAATTTAATCCTCAAAGAAAAATTAGAAATGAGCTGTAATCATTTCTATGAATTTCACTTGTAAGCATTTCTCAACTTGTGAATTTTTTCTCCACACACACTCAGCCAGAACAACCCGTTGAGTTTTCCTTTTCAACATTCTGACAAAACAATGGCATCTTTCCTTTCACACGGCCATGGTTTGGAGGTTATTATCCACCCATAATATAGGCAGAAGCATTTTTGCAGAAAATAACAAACATGCAACTTTTGTTCATCATTATTTTTGTTGGGAGTTGTTTGTTCTTTTTGGTTTTGTTTTTTTCTATTTCCTCTTATAAGTTCCCCACTTCAGTTTCTGGTGAAGTATAAAATGCCCTGACCAGAAATAACTTTCTTTCTGCCACCTGGAGAAAATGAACAGATTTCTCTGTTCTTGTGATGTTTGTATCCACATACAGAGTTTTGGTGTTTAATTGTAGTTTGTTCCAGTTTGCAGTTTGAGTGCCAGACTGCATAGGCAATAGAATAGCTGTAGTGTCATTGAGTGGACAAGTGTACTTTCACATCCTCTACTTTTTGGCAATTCTGCAGATACATTAGGTTGAATAATTCTTTATACCCCTTGAACTTTTTCACATTTTGAAAAATAATGATACGTGTTTTTATTTTGTTTGTTTTACAAATAAAAACTCGAAAACTGTAGTGAGTAATAGTTATTAGCTCCCTTTACTCTGATCCATAAAATAAAAAATATTGAAAGCAAGAGCCTTTGGAAGTCACCTGATTAGTAAATAGAGTCCACCTGTGTGCAATCTGATCTCAGTATCCAGCTCTTCTGTTAAGGAATGTGAATGAATGGCACCATGAAGACCAAGTAACACATCAGACAAGTCAGAGATGAAGTTGTGAAGATGTTTAAAGGAGGGTGAAGTTATAAAGAAAAGAATAACCCATGCTTTGAACATCACATGGAGTTCCATGCAGTCTTTTATGCCCAAGTGTAAAGATTATGGCACAACCGAAAACCTAACAAGACATGGCTGTCCACCTAAAGTGATGAAGTGAGCATTGATCATAGAAGCAGCTGAGAGGCTCATAACTGGAGGAGCTGCAAAGATGCTCTGTGTATAACCCTGAACTCACCCATAATTTGAAAATTCCACTCCGCAATTACTGTATTGTAGCCTTTCAATGAAATAAGAAGAATAAAACCATAATAGATAATCCCAGTTCACAAAGTGCAATAACTGCCCACGATGAAGTGCCCATTAACCAATAAAGTGCTATAAAATCTAAAACTATTCAACACTGTGACATCCACAATAGATGTTTTACTCAAGAGAAAGGTGTGTTCGGTGTTGCCACTATCCAGTCCAGTACAAACATTGTGCATAAGAGTATATCTTGAGGTCCTGAGACAGTATAGGTGTTGTAGATTTATGAGATGTGTTGAAAACATGTGTTAGATAAACATGCATGTGAGTGTTTGGTCAATAGGGTCCATGTGTTCATTGGCTGCCCTTCTCTGAAGAACTTAATTGACATGTAAATTGCAGTGAGGTCTCCCTGGCATCAACAATATTTTTTTTTATAATGAAAGTCAAATTATAATCATCAAACCACGATGGCAAACGTATATATTCTCTGCACGCCGTCTCATCTCTGCAGCTCTAAAGCTCTTTATTTTTAGAAGCGCCTCGTGTTTTGGTTCCACTTTAATTACACAAACACTGTACCGCCATCTAGTGGAGAGCGTGTGTCAGTGCAGTCTTTGTCTCTTCTCTTTGTGTAAGGCTCTCTGTTGTTCACAGTCAAGCCACGCGGGCGATACAGAAACGCCTCCACGCACCCTTCAAAATAAACCACGTCACTGGTATTTCAAGAACTTGAATCACGAGATTCGCAACATTTAATCGTATCTATCTAGTCTGGACTGAACAGAAGAGCGCAGACTAGTATTTGTGTCATTGTTTTTGTGTGTTATTTTGCGCACTGCGCAGGAGATTCGCTCAGTGGATTTTACTTGGAAAAACCAGTAATCGGTGAACGCAGAGTTTCAGGTGAAATGGCAGATTGAAGACGCGACGGTGTGTGAGTGTGATGTGACATTTGGTTTCCACAAACAACCTAATGTGTGAACAGACGAGGGACTTAGAAGTAGCGTGAGTGTGTGAACGTGATCAGAAAGTGTCCGGGTTATAAAACGACCAACAGGTTGACGCAGCTTTTCTCTGCGCTCTTTTTTTTTTTTCTTCTGTTGGTTTCTCAGTTTTAAGGTTTCAGTCTGATGAAACAATCTTTATTTGCAGCCTTGTGGTGGTTAAAGTGTGAGATTTGACGGGGTAAAGTGTCTGCAGGACTTTGACGGGCGCTCGACAGCTGTGTCGTTATCGGTCAGCGCGCGCAGCAGATATGAGCAAGTTGCCGAGTTCCCATCGTGTTTAGTGTGTCCTCTGCATACACCGCAGACTCGCCGTTCTTCTTACCATTTGTAGCTCACACCCTGCATGGGAACAGGGTAAGTAAACCTTGTTTTTGTTTTTATCCTTTTGCAAAGCTGCTTCATAATAGCTTATTTTCAACTTCACATGTGGTATTTGTTGCCATTTATACTTGCAGATTTTGTGCATTTCATGTCATTTTGTCTGTAGAAGTCTCACCACCTCTGGTGCATATTTCTGTGCGAGCTTTCTGAAAGTGCGGCTTTTGATAGAGTGAGGTCACGGGGGG
>OMNM01020757.1:31515-51982 GCA_900302745.1 Parablennius parvicornis | reverse complement strand
TACACAGGTACTGAATTATTTACTCTCCATGAAATATTTATACTTTTGTCCCACAAACTACTAACTACAAGTCTAAAGTAGGGCTGCAGTGACAGCGAAAGAAATCTTTTTTTCATGTGACACCAGTTTCACTAAAATGTTATACCGTCTCGGTGCAAGATCATTAAAACTGAAATGGCCTAAATTTGTATTACAGAACAAACAGTCTGCAATTTGTGTTTCACCAAGTGTAGAAGATCAGTGTAATGAATGTGCCACTGACATTTATTAATAATAGAGCATTTATTCAACATGTTCAACACTAAAACAAACCATTCATATAGTATACAGGCCATACAGTTGAAACTGGGACTTAAATGTGTTATTCTGCAAGATTAGCATCACTTTTGACTGTGTGTTGCTGAGCCACATTTCTTATTCTGCAACATTAACATCCTCACGAGGAGAAAAAGAAGATGCACCCTGAACAATGTCCTATTCTGTACTGAGGTGATCGGCCTAAAGCTAATTGTCTGTTAAACCTTCCACTTTGATCCATAAACTGTGATGACATTTTATGATTAAATTATAGCTGTATTGACTTTCAGGAGCCAGTTGCCTAAATCTACAAGATTAGCCTACGATTAATGTCTGACACTTAATCCTTTAGTCAAATTGAACTGTTCAAAAAGATTGTAGCTACGGAAGACAAGATGTTCTCTCTCTCCTCCTCCTCCAACACCTGCCACCAGCTGTCGTGCTGCAAGGCCACGGAATGAAAAAAAAAAAAAAAAAAAAAAAACAGCCTGTTCATCTAAATAACCACACCATGTGTGTTTGTATCCTTTGTCCTTTCAAAAATGCCACATACTGCGGGCGTATCACTTTCATACAGATAAAGCGGTGACAGCATACAAGACTGTCAGGGACCTTTACGTGATATGAAAGACTGAGCATGCTCCAGCGAGAGGCATACAGAAAGAAAAACAACATCCACTCGCAGGAAATTTATGCAACAAGAGAGTGAGTCACATACTGGAACTCTGTGCCATGCAAAAGATCCTGACCCTGCACATCAGTTAGACGGTGAACGAGTTACAGTGAGTTTGACGGTGCTGTGCAGCATCCTGTTCGACTGTCGTATGTCTAACGTTTCCGTTTGTGGGATTGACACACTTGTAGGCCACTTCATTAAGGAGACTTGCTTAATCTAAGATCCAGTACTGCAGTGCTGAGCTTAATCCTGCTTTTACAAAGGTGATAATGTTCAGGTTTGCTCAAGGTCGTGAGAGAGAGTTTAAATTTCCCCCTATACATTAATTTTTGAGGTTGTAGTTTACAGAGGTGTTGAGCTGGACTGGAACATATCGAGAGGTGTTCTTCATATTCAGTCTTTCTTGACTGAGCTACTGAGGTGACAAATAGTTACAAAACATCCTTCAATGTAGCACAGAACAGCTCAATAATAATCCAAACACTATCCTAAAAACTACCATCTCGTGGGGAAAAAAAAAACCTTACATTTTAATCCATAACACCAATGTAATTCACAACAGGAGCAGGCAACATTGACCATGAAAGTTTATTGTAACTAATTTGACAAAAAAAATAACTTATTGCTGACTGTGTCTCTAATATTTATGTTTTTCTTCTACCTTGAATCAAACTCAGCAATGCAGTAATTTGGATTAATTTGAATTGATACTTGGTTCAGCTATGCATAAAATGACCACTATCCTCCCATTACCTGTAAACCAGTTGGGAAATTGCCTCATGGGCTACAAAGTTTGAGGACAGGGGCTGCATGTGTCCTTTGGGCTGCCAGTTGCCCGTACAATATTGCCTAGTTGTGTTCTATAGTTATTTGGGTTGGTTTTTTTCTGCTGTACCAAGCAGTTTTATTAATGGACCCACAGGCATGTCCTTTGCAGGAAGGTCAAGAAATCTTGTTTTCGTCGTATAATTATCATTGCCAACTTTGTTGTTTTGAGTTTTAGCATCGTTGAATTGATCCTATACAGCTCCATTCTTTTTTACTGAAGTACTGCCAACAATTCAGACTGTGAACATTTCGTAATATGGCAGCTTTACTAGGAAAAAAAAAGAAAGAATAAAAGAGCTCGTATTTCCCTGTTGAAGACTCCACATTTCCTTCTTCTTACAGAACCCATTTTAAGACTTTGTCGTAACATTTACAGCACTGGAGAGGCACAGTTGCAGAACATTTCTACGAATAAAGCCTTCTGTCTGCACACATTTTAAAATGAACAAACCTGCTAGTTGCTCCCTTTCAAGATATAAATATGAAACTGAATGAGACTGTTTTAGTTGTTAAATGTGAGCAACCTGCTCTACTGGGCTCAAAAATCTCAATTCAGTATTCTCATCAAATGTAATAATCATAAAGCATGTTGTTTTGTAGTCTGAAGAAAATGAAATGAAGCCAAATAAAAATGCTATCAGGTATCAAAAGATTAAAAATAACCTAACAAGGAGATTTCTTAAGGAAATGCATATGGTGTGTCCCGCCTTTCACTCATTGTCAGCTAAGATAAAGTCCAGGTTGAATAAAGTGGATATAGTAAAGGATTTTTGATCTTTTATTTGTATATGTATTCATTTAATGTATGCATTTCTGTCTGAATGCATTTGATATAAATATTTACATATGCATGAGCTAATTACAAATAGATAAACTTGGTTACTCTGATGTTATATGTTTGTTCTATGTTGAACCATCTGAACCAGTGTATAGTAGCCATTACATTAAAACGTCATATTACTTCATTTATCCAACAGTAATATGAGCATATAACTATAACAAATCACCTTGAAATGATTTTCTATTATAATATGTCATGAAATACTTCAACATCGTTTTTTTTTATTTATCAATTTTTTTAAACATGCTATTTTTGTTACAGGCTGTATTACCTGTCAAATGCGTGTATATTCACGTGTCACATAAAGAGAGGCACCATCAGAGGTTTATGGGAATTTATGAAAGACAATGAAGAACACAGAATAGTTGCCTTATTTAGACAAAAAGGGTTTGCTGGGATATCAGGTGTCATCGTGTGACACTTTAGTCACCGCCTGAGCACTTGTTTATACATAATTCCTTTGTAGTTTCAGGAGCTTATTCTGCTGCTGATCATATTCTCTTCTGTCTGTGTTTAGAAGCTGACCTGTTGTGCAGAGATGTGCATATTTACTCTATTCACAGGCTCCACACGGCACACATGCTACAGGCACATATTCATTACTAAGTAGCCTGTGGCGACTGTCATGTGCAGACAATGGCGGAAGACAAAAACAGTGTATCTACCACACAGGGAATCTTCCACACTTGTAGCCACACTATGGAGACTGCATGCCTAAATAGCTGTTTTTTAATCATATTCACATAATCTCATGTGAGTCGTATGCGAAATCACAGATAAGCCTCCTTATGCTGCTCAGATATTACTGCAAATGAGCATGTCTGAGAAATGTAACACCTTGCACAGACTCTTGCATTTTAATTTCTGTGGCATCTGTGACCGGTCCGTCATGTCCCTAACCCCCTCAGGGGACCCCCAACCTATCTGCTGCAGACCCCCAAAACCCAAGAGGGAGGAAGGGAGGGGAGAACAGGGACACATTTGATTGATGATGGTGTGAATTAAACAGAAAGAGATGGAGAGAATCCTTTTATCAGGCCAGAAACACGAGTGGATTAAAATGTAGTTGTACAACCCCTCTGTATAATGCAGCAGGCTGGCCGCATATCACCAGGCAGCAGAAGCCAAGATGAGAGCTGCTTGTTATTATTGCCACCACTCTGACGTGAAACTTTGCTGAAGCAGGAAAACAGGAGCGAAACATGTGAAACTGGGTTGAAAATACAGCTGAAGCAATTAGTCGGCTCACAAAGGATTTAGCTGAAACTATCAGGACAATCAATAAATCATTTTGGTCATTATTTGGAGCAAAATGACAAGAAAGTCTCTTAGATATCAGATTTTTTATCAGCTGTTTTATTTTTATTTTCCGCAGATCAAAATGTAATCACTTTTTATCTGTTGAATGAACAAAACATTTAAAATCAACACTCATGATAAAAAAATTAAAAAATCAACCACAATAATGGGATCTTTTAATGTGAGCCTTATACAAAAAATTATTAAAGAAAAGTAGATCAATCACAAATTCCTTAGTAGAACTAAGCCTTTGTATTTATTACTTGGATATATTAAACTCTCAGGAGAAGAAAACAGTCATTTTAGTTGCGCTGCAATAACATAAAGTTTCTATGATGTAAAGTTCTCTAGAGATTCTATTTTTATTCTGCGACAGCATTATGAGTTTCATGGCATGTGATCATGCAGGGAGAAGCCCTTGACTGTCCTCAAACAGCATCATTGAGTCAAGTCCTCCATGACCACGTCTGAGGCTTTAATGGACCCGCAGCGCGTCCCCCCCGTCTGTGCCCGAATCCACTGCTGCTCTGCTGATGTTTTGTGCCGCTACATAATTTATTGCCCTCTTTGCAGGCCTCTTCTAGCACAACCCCATCTAGAGGTGCAGGTGAGAGTTCAGCTGTTTGGTTTAACACATCACTGAGAAGGGTCTCAGACCTGGCTCCGCAGCAGCAGACCCCACATGTGACAAATGCAATTAGAGGGAAATATGCAATTACCGCAATCCCCACTCTCTCATGCGGCCAGACAAGGACAATTTGTCAATGAGGCCCCCAGTGATATCTCCAGAGCCTGCGTGGGGACCTGCAGGTACCATTGTCCCTGCCTCCTTCTGAAGAGCTATAGCCTGTAGCATTGGATGGCGTGAAGCCCCTGGGAGATCTGGCAGAACAAGATGTATGGCCACAGAAAAGATATAGCTTTCAATAATCAAAAACAAACCCCTTGTCTTTGACCGTTTCTGTTACAGAGCCTCTTGTTCTCCCATACGCTCGCTGCTAGAAAACAGTTAGGTATGAAAATATCATTGTGAAGGAAAAACAAACCAGAGGATCAAAGTTTTATCTAATTTCTCGTTGGCTTTGCTCTAAATTTGATTCAATTATATTAGTTGATAAAAACAGACCTTGTTTATTTGTATGTTGTCGTGAAGTAGGTATGTTAACTGCTCAAGGGACGAGGCAAGCTAAACAAGCAGACTTCCCTCACTGACATGTGATAGCTTTTGTTACTGAGAACACATTCAGTATTTAGTCAGTTATTAAGCTGGCTATTTAAGTCACTGTCAACCAAGAGCTGGTTAGCATGGAGGTTCTTGACTGCTAACAGGACAATATGTTCCCGGTTTATACCAATAACATAGTCAGACTCCTGCCTCATAACTGTCTTGTGAAACAATTCATACATCACCGACAGAGGTCAAATGAAAGAGGATGGCACAATACAGCTCCTTTGTTACTTGTTGTTGGCCTCTTGAGGGTCAAGAGCAGACTGAATCAGCAACTCAACCGTCCATGAAGTTAAATATTTTAAATAGTTATATATTTGACTGTTTTCTATGCAAGTGTGATTCAGACTTGAAGTGCAGACCAAGGACGGTGGAGAAATCTGAACCAAGTATTTGATGTGGATGTTTCCAAGTGAAAATGAACGCTGGAAATAGCAATATGCAATTGTGATCATTTTCATTTTGAATCGATATTTTACCAGCTCATTTGAAGAAAAGAAAAAAACACCAAATCAAAAACCATTCTGTTCAAAATCATCCAGGATGATAACATATTTCTTCACACCGGACAAAACAAACAAGCAAAAATAAACCCCAAAACAAGGTAAAGTGAGGAAAATGCAATAAAGCCATGAATACTTGCTTGTTTTCACCATTCAATATGTGCATATTAAGAAAGTACTCACAACAAAACCAATAGCTTCCGTTCCCCTCATGTCACTAGGTTTTCTTTATGTTTTGAGAGCTGCTCACGGTCCTCTGGACATCACTGCAGGACAACCTGTTTAATCACTTTGCTTCTGTGTTGCTTCTGTGGAAACTGTTGTCACCTGCTACTGATAAGAATGAAGAGAGCAGGTTCACGCCTGTACGTGTCTGCAGACTGAAACACTTGTCTGAGGCACTCAGCACTGGCTGACATGTGAAGTGGATGACCTGCCGCATGCCTTTGTGCCCCCTTTGAATGGACATGATAGATAGAACTGGAGCAATGGAAGCGAAGACCATGACAATTTGAGCACTGACCTGGTTTTCACTGTAGTCATCATAAAACACAAGAGCCTGCATCCTGGGGACATGTAATAACATCAGGCCTTTGGTGTAATTCACTATCTCAGTGTGTGGCAATATAGCAAAACCCATTACATTTGCCTTGTAATTTGCTGTCGGCCCCGGCGAGGGATTCAGGTGACTGCGACCCCCGTTAATGGAGTTCCAGTGATAAGGACAGGTCTGTTTATTAGCCACATGCGGTCAAGCGTGGCAGGAACAGCTGAGCGCAGGCAGGTGTCAGGCCCTGTGAGGGCTCAGGCACCACTGGCAGGCCTCGGCGCTCATTTCACGCACGTTATCGCCACACTCGGTATGTTAAAAAAGAAGGTTGCTGGGTGCACAACAATATAACTGCTGAGTGATGAGGTTTTCCTCAGTGGTGGGTAGGACTCCCGGCAATTTGGTTTGTTTGTGGAAATCAATGAGTCATCTGCGGTTTTTGTTTATAGTCGAGCTGGAGGAGGAGCTTCATGAATGAAACATCAGGATTTATTTTTCTGCTACTGGAATCCTTCTAATTTCTAAAGAGCCACTGGAATATACAAAATTTACACTCTTGCCAAAATGTAGCAAATGATAAGTGAACATTTCATCAGGACACAAAAACAAAAAGATCACACGCTGAAAGGTTATCTCTTCCAGAATGCATGCTAGCAGACATTTACAGAGCCTTGAGGAGAAAATGAACTTCAAATTAAAATGTCTATTTGATGCATTATTCTAATAGGGACGGATGGGAAAAGAGAACTCTGTGGTGCTCTCATCATTCAGCCTGGGGGGACAGACTTGGAGAGTTGTCATTACCAACTTAGCCCATCAAGATGAGCCTGTTGGGAGGTGGATTCACAGAGATTGTCGGCTGTTTTGACAGGTGTCTGTGCTGGTTAATTTATCAGGCAATTACAGAATAAATGGAGCTATCTTTACATGTGGAACATGATTGATCCTGTTGGAAGTCATACAATTTCTCTTTGGAGTTGGAGTTTGAGCTGATTCCTGAAAGGAAGGCAACCCAGCTGTAGATTGGAGGATGCCTGATGATTTCATCTACCAGAGTAGACTTTGTTCAGGTCTGTGTCTGCTAGGCCTCTTTCACAAAAACACTTCTAATTCCAAGAAACCAAAACCATTAGCAGCCCAGTGAAAATAAAAAAAAAACAATGAAGAAAGACATCTTTGCATTAATCGACTAATTATCACTTTAAACCCCTAAATTCCTCTTATTACACATACGGGAAGGTAAACTAACACATATTTTTGCATGGCTACTTTAAAAATATGACAGCTCTCCTTTCCTTTTCTGCTTTTTCATGTTAAGTGTTGCTACAGAGGGTCATCTTCTTCCAATACCATCTGACAATAAAATTACAAATCATTGCTTGATCTGAATTCTTCTTCTAAATTCCAAATTTTCTGTCACTCAATTGAAGGACTAACAATTAATATGAGCTCTAGACTTCAGAAAATTTCAAGTTTAAAAATGCTTTTTACAGTCTGCGCGTCTCAGCCGATATCGATCGGCCAGACAGCAGACGGGCAGGCAGCCTTTATGTAGCCTATATAAAGTGCGACCCAGGAGCCAGGGCTTTCTGTAAGTGTGCCAACGTGGACGCGCTTCCAGCAATAGTCATGCTTCTGCCAGCTGCATCATCTGTGCCTGCACAAAAGCATGCCCTTTGAAAAGCGCTCAACACACACAAAAGCAGTGATGCGTGGTGCACATGCCTCAGTGTGCAAACGTGCATGCTCACATTACTCTTTACACAACTTCTCATACCTAATAAACCTGACAGTTGAAAGAATAAAACAGATGCATTACCCAATCTGGAGGGTCAATTAGGTGCCTGTGTTGATTTTTATTTTTCTTATTTTATCATTCTTTAGAGTAGATATGAATCATTGACAAATGTTTTAAAAAAGGACTGAAACACTGAAGCTGCTTTAAAAAGATTTGAGGTGAAATCTAAATACGTGACAGCGGATTGAAGCAGAGCTCATCTGTCCTCCAGCAAAAGACTCACTGTGAGTCATACCAAGTGTGCACATCACTGTAGAGACACTCAATTATGATTCAAATCTCCATAACGGGGCAATAAAGCCATTTGTCATGTGACCATCTGCAGTGCATCTTCTCTGATTCTGCCTGAATGTAGTTAGCCCCTGTGAAAGTGCAAAGTGGAACGTGTGGATTCATTAGTCGGGCTCAAACTGTAATCACCACAGAAATCAGCTTTGTGTCGATAAATTAATTTCATTTTCTGTGATTTTCGTGCCGCCTCTGAGAATCTCCGGGAGTCTAGAAATAAAAACATGCCCTACAGCTGGCTTTGTTTGACTTCTTTTTTCCTCTTCAGGTTTAAAAACAATGTGTGAAGGCAGAGAGCAACACCAGTTTAGTCCCAGCATCGTAATTATCGCCTGCTTTCGTCTCCCTGGGATGTTCACGGACAAGGGCCTCATAACAGGTGACAGAAAGCCTGCCAGCCGCCCCCGGTTCCCCGCCCCCACCCCAGAATGGTGACTATTATAAACCAAAAACGTATGCTCTCAATATATATGCAAATGATGCCTGGTCCCAAGGTGAAGTTCGCAGAGCAGCAACGCCGCTTGCCTCTGTTTTGCTCATTTGCAAAAATGTTGAGAGTAACAAAGACCACAGGAAATTGAAAAATTGTTACTAAGTATTAGAAAAAGCAATCATTTTCCCCAGGCAGTCTAATCCTGTGGAAATTGATCTCACCTCTCTCCCTGACACGCACTACTAGGAAAAACACATAAGAGGAAAATGCCTGTCTCAGTGTTACCTTGTGGAAAATTTGTTTGGTTGCAGATTTCTGCCTCCCCCCCCCCCCCCCAAAAAAAAAAAAAAAAAAAACAAAAAAAAAAAACCCTCATTGTACTGTGGTGTCAGGAACTGGTATCTTTGTTTGTCCCCTTGGCTGCAAACAGGTGTAGTGAATCTTCAAAAAGAAAATTAGTAACTGGCTGTGTGGTTCTTTTGCAGACATGCTGCTGCATGCAGTAATCTTTCTACAGGACTGCTTCATCCATGCTGCATGCATGCAAAACTGCCCATTTGTTGTCTAATTTCGAACAGACTGATACCATCTCACTAATGCATTTGCTCTTCCTTTGCATGGAGGTACAAATTGGAAACGACAGTCTATTACCCACCATTCTGACCTTCATGATGGAACATAATGTGAAAAAACCTACAATGCCTTTATTTGAGGAAGGTAGGGCAAAGACACTGTGGTGATTAATTAACCCAATTAATTTAGACTAAGATTATCTGAACAATTATTTCTCGATAAATCAGAGCAAGGTGTGACGATGACTATTACAGTTAAGGTTTAATTACAGCATTAGCAAATGAAAGTGCTTTACTAGGAACACTCTTGAATGCCTTGTGGAACATCTTTGGCTGTGAATGAATTTATTATAGCCTCCTATTGAAAAAACAAAACAAAACAAGAAATATTTAGGAAACACATGATAACAAAAATTCTACCAAAAGGCACACCACAATGATTTACTCAGGCTATTAACCAGAGTAGTTCTTCATTACTACTTTTTTTTCTTAATGTAATGCATGTTAGGGGAATTATTTCTTTGGTATTTAGGTCTGATGACATTTATGAAGTCAAGTTAGTTGGTAAACATTATTTCCAGCACACTCTGGACAGTCAGCTTGTCCACCACAGGGCAAACACAGAGAGACAAAAAGTAACAAACTTGTGTTACTAATCTATCTCAGTGAACATTACTTCAGGATAACTTCAAACCATCCACAGCTACAAGTCCAACGCTCTGTAACAAGTAGTCAGCCCCAATTTGTAGTAACTCCATTCAACAGCCAATTTGATGAGAGCCTCTGTGAAGCTCCAGTGGAGCTCTGAGTTTCACACGCCCTCCAGGTTTAAAGCAAACCAGGTCAGTCATGAATGCAAGCTTTATGTTAGCGTAACAAAACATAACATAAAAGACAAAGTCAAAGTCACAGGAGTTTCCTGTTTGGAAACGTTAAAAGCAGACTGCTAAAAGTGTTATCAGTCGAATAAAATGATGTTGTCAGGTCTTCTTGGGGCTCGTGCAACCTCCCTAATGGCTTTTTAAGTCATTATAAACATATAACAATTTAGGTACTACATTGGAGGAATTCTTGCAGGATTTTTGCTTTTGACAAGGTATCAATAAGTATGTTGAGACACAATTGTAACTCACTTAGATTACATAATGGCAGCGATATAACAATGATATTTGAATGATTGCTTCAACTTACAAAAATAAATAAATCAGAATTTAATAATAATAAAAAACATTAATTACATAACTAAATTAATATCGTTTACTGCAATGACTCAACTTGGAGAACCCATTTATTTTATTTTCTAAACTAAATGTCTCTATTGTAGGTCAATCAAAGTATTATCTCAACACCGCAATCACTGACCTCCTGTGTGGACGTCTTGACCTCAGATCCTTCCACCACCCCACCTGTATCACTTCTATCATCATCAGTGTACTAAATAGAGGCTGACATGAATTTTAGTCTGAACTTGTTGTAGTTGGATACTTAACTTAATGAATAATAGCCATTCAGTTTGGATTATAACTCTAAAATCTGCCAGATAGGATAATGCTCCATTACACAACCTGATGAATTTAGTAATCTTACAACTGTAAGCCAATACTACGTCTTCCTTCTTACTTTTGCTGTTTACATTGCTACTGTCATAAACCGTTTGGTCACTAGCTGGTAAACCGACTTCTCTAAAAGAGCATTTTCACTGCTTTAGCACTCTCAAAGTGCTTTACATGGTTAGTCACACTGACCCACACACACACGCAAACAAACACACATACACACACCAATGGTGATGGCTGCAATGTAATGTTCTCAAGTTGGATTTGGAAAAACTCTGGGTTCAGTGACTTGCCCAAGGGCAGTTCACTAGCGACACTGAGAGACGACTTGCTGCTCAAAGGTAACTATATCTTACCATCTGTCTCTGACTACAGTTGGGGCCTATAATTCTAATTTAAAAAGCAAGCCTACTACTCCAATCCATCCAGACATCATAGTTTAGGGTCGTGGTTTTGGAGCCAACCTCAAGACAAACTGCACTTACACAGGGAGAACATGCCAACTCCACATGCGAGGACCGGGTCACAATAGATAAGAAATCCGTCATATTTACTCTTCTGACTTTAGAAGGATATAAACTCTCAGGAAGAAAGCATTTCACCCCAAAATGTAACATTTTATCCTGATAAGACCCTAAAACTGGAACACTCTTTTTTTCTGTGTGCACAACAGAAAAAGAAGAAGCTGGCACATTTGTTCTTAGTGGCTGACATGGGAGCTCCTCACTGAGCATGATAGCGGGTTGCTGGTAGAGATTTTATATGGTTTATTGCTTCCACTTTCACCGGGATTATTTATTGAACTGCCAGCATGGCCCCCTGCTCTCCACAGGCACCCAATGCCTCTGTGCCCCTTAGTATGATAGAGGAATTTATGCCACATGAACAGCGTACTGAGCTCGAGTTTAAGTGTTATTAAGGAGCATCGCTCATGCATAGGATACTATTTACAGTAATACATTCACACAGGCTGCGACTTCCTATGACGGCTCTTGAAGGAAAAATGATGATAGATTGTGTGTGCGGGGTGTGAGGCTATAAGAGAGCAGGGAGGAGACAGAGGGGGAACTAGGTTTCAAGTATTCCACAGGCTAAATGAAGAACAAACATGCACCATACACGACAGGCAAGGAGAAAAGATTATCATCTGGAGATGAAAGGGAGAGAGGGAGAGGGAGAGAGACTCATTCACTGCCACACAGCTGTCTTATTTGCAAGGTGTTGAGAAACCACTTTTTTTTTTCCTCCAAGAGGATGAAAAGATTCTTCTGAAGCCAAAAGGGTCTGCTATCATTTTTGGGCAGCTTGAGCGGTAGAGATGTTATTAGCATAAATTATCTCCCCCACCAAAGAGATAGGAACATGCTAGCTCCTTTCTGCTTTTCACACTTAATTGCCCTATTTACTGAACAGTTGCCCATGGACAACAAATGCACACACGCTCTGAGATGCATACAGGACAACAGGCAGACACAAGCCAAATAGGGCATGAGTGATACACTGAACTATCTGCCAAACAGCATTAGCTACAGTAGGACTGGGGAGGCAGTTAAGGTCCATTCAGGCTTCATGTTAGAGTACATATCCACAGTATAATGTTAAATACTTGTTTCATGACCTTCTTCACTGAGCCATGTCTCATCAGTTGGTGTAAAAGGGATTTTTGTGCAAAAAACCCCCAAAAACAACAACAAACATGAACAGCAGCTATGACAAAATGAGAAATGAAAATTAATAAGAAGTATTTTGTGATGAAAGGAGTACTTGTTGCAAATGAAAATGAATCTTTATTCTATTTTAAACATTTTAATCATCATCAGGTCATGTCCTTATAAAGACCATAACAGACTCCTGCTGGAGCAGCTTTAAAAGGCCCCGGTGAAGTGACCCAGTAAGCAAGAGTGAGGTGAATTATAGATGGCTATGCTTAATGGACTCTTAGCTTCTCTTCACCTAGCTCAACAAGCTCAGAGTGTCTTTATATAAGCAGTGCCTCATGCAAGATATTTAGGTTTCAGCTTTTATGTGCGTGGCTCTCATGGAAAATCATTGTTTCTGTTTAGAGGTTCTTTAAGTAATAAACGGAAACAATTAAACAGACATTGTGTGTCTGTAAAGGGAGATAATGAGAGTGACCTGAAGATGGGGTAATTGTTAGTGCCGTCTCTTGTGGAGCAGTGTGAAGAAACAAATCAAGTAGACTGACTTCATTCATTGGGTCTGCCAGGTCACCTCCACAACCCTGGAGGGCCATACAGGATGTTAATGAGGCTGATTGTATCACCACCCATCTGAACAGACCAGAGCCCCCGACTCCTGCACCGCCGAGTGAAAAAAACACACAAAAAAACTCAACCATTCCTCCAGCCGGAGGGGGGCAGTCGCTATGGTAACGTCCTGAGGCAGTGACCACATGTCAGTGGGAGTCTGGGGGCCATGAGTGGACGAAAGCTCCTGAGGAAAAGGAGGAAGAGGAGGAGGAAAGAAGTCGTCTGCTGCTAGATACATGTGACCTGAGAGATGTTTCAGTCACAGCATTTTTCCTTTTGTTTGTCACTGTTCACCTCTAACCTGTGGCTGACTTGTTGCACTCAATTTTTCATTTAACAGTACAATTCACATGTGATCAAATGGTGTAATAATTAATTAGCAGATTATGTTAATAACTTGCGGGAAACAGCCTGGGCGCAGAATATTTAATGCAACGTTAGTGTAAACATGCTGGGTGAGGCTTTTTCTATTTACAGGTGGTTTCCTCGAACAGGCCACACTATTTATCAGCCGAGGCTTAGAAATCAATATTGAAGATTGTTTATCTGTAGTTTACACAATGTTTGGCAGACAAATGCAAATTGGTAATAACGTTATATACTCGATATTCCAGCTGAGTTCTATTCCTGACGAAGAAAAAAAACACACATATCAATCAAATACCTTTATCACTAACATTTTAAAGGAAATATTATTCATTTTATTAAGTAAAATGTATTTAGATTTTGTATGTACTGCAACTACAGCAGGCACTAATCTGCTATTTGTTTTTTGTCCGCACCATTTTTTTAATCACATATCATTAGCTGGACCACACTAGCGAGAATGTCCCAGGGTCAAATCTGGTTGGGAGCCTTTCTCTGTGCAGCTTGTATGTTCTACCTGCATGTTTGTTTTTTCACAAGGTAATCTGGTTTCCTTCCACAGCGTGCAATACATGTACTGAGATTGAATGGTGTCTCTAAAATAGTCTCTAGTTATGAGTTTGAGTGTCTGTCCTTCTCTGTTCATCCTGTGATGTCCTGGTGAATTGTCCACTACATGGGATCAGGTGGCTCCAGTGCCTCCTTGACATTAATCTGAGTAGAGTAATGAAGAAGACAGAAGGATGATATTATTAGCTCGGCTGTTTCCTGACAGAAAAACAAAAAAGAGAGCTTTTTTTTCAAAATTGTATTATTTAGATATGAATGAAGAAATAAGGCATTCAAGAGAAAAAATAAAATAAAAATATTAGTAAAAGATTTCCCCCCCCACAAAAACATAAAATAAAACCCTCATGGTATCATTGTGGACAATGATTGTTCTGCTGACCTTTCTTGTCCTTGCCTCTGTGTTATAAGCTTAGCTCGGTGACAAGAACGTCAACTTCTCGCGTAATGTACAATCACATATGTGTGATAAATCCTGACTGCACTGATTTAAACACTGGGCCCTCTCGACTCCCGCTGCGCCCGGGCCGCGGGGTCAGTGTTAGCAGCAAGGATGATTTAAAGCAGCCCAGGTGAGAGGGCACACCTTAACGCGTGAGTAAATCTATTGCAGCTTTAACCACTTTCAAGAACAATATCAGGATGTCTATCAACAGATATGCTAAATGTGTGAAAATCAGTCAAAGGTTCAACCCCAGGCTGAAAGAGACTTTACAAGTGGATTTATACTATTTTGATCTTTCATGAGGGACATTAACTTTTAAAGCTGGACACATTTTTTTCCAAATGTACAAATATATTCAAGGTTTACTCAGTGAAACAGAGGCAGAGGCCTTTCCACTGTACACAAGAAAAATAGATGACATTAACAGATGCAGAAGATTCTGAGAATCAATTAATAATTTGAATAAATAATTATGCATCTCTGCTTCTCTGGTCACAGCCTTCAAAATTAGAGGACAACACGTTTGTGTAATTCATTGGCCTATAAATTTAATCTCTTTGCCCAGTTAAGTTTTGGGCATATATAAAAAGGAATCAGTCCATGTCACATTTTAATCATGAGACTTTTTACTGTGAAAATGACTTTAGCAGCACCTTGCTGCTCAAACAGACACAGTAACATAAAAGCTACACACTGGACACACACATACATGCCTGAAATTCAAAAGAAATAGGGGCATAAGTTTTACTTCAATTGTATCATGCTAAATAATTAGAGTTGTGACGAGAGTCTTTCCTGTTGATGCGTAATCTAACAGGTGCATCGTTCCTGTTTCACTTTCATAGTCACTGTGTATAACTACCATGATAAATAGAGCTGAGATGAAAAACCCAGTATAATGCTGCATAAAAATCAAGTGAGTGAGCTAATAAATTCACACAAACACAAACCAACCACAAGATATGTGGCCAATTTAGTGAGCATGGATCTAATTCTAGATTTCACCCTAATCAAAAAAGATGTAATTAATTAATCAGATAATTCTCTGCCATGCATGGCAGGATGCACATCTGTGCAGTGGTAATGGGGAGGGAGAGAGACAAGCTGAGCCGTGCAGCACTAGTGCTTCCTTGTAGCTGGCTCGTCAGCTGTGCTGGAATCTGCTGCAGCTTTAAAAAAAAAAAAAAAAAAAAAAAAAAAAAGGTCTAGCACTCACAGACGGGCCAATAACCTCTCCTGTACTGTATGTGGGCTCTCAGCGTTTGAGTACAGTGCACTGTGTCGAAGGGATGGAAAGATCTAAGGCTGTTTGAGGTAACAGAGATGACACGAGGGAGGCAGCGCCTGTACAAGACAAACATAAACTGTGCCACTTCATCTGAAAACAATGGGGGACAGGACACTGAGTGTGCTCTCATCCACATCTCCATTGTCTGCCCTCCTCTTTTACTCCTCCTCCGAGCATGGAGCATAAGCGGGGTGAAAGAGGGAGGGGAGAAAACGGGGGGAGAAGCAGTGGGGGCAGTGGGGGTCTGGCTGTGTTCTTTCTCCTCTGTCTGTGTGCGAATGCACAGACGGTTCAGTAGTAATTTGATGTGTGTCCCCGGGGACATTTGATGGATTAAAGCTAAGCAGCTCCATTTCGCAGCACCACCTGATCTTCCACTGCCTGTGCCCCATATAAAGGCTGGCGTGATTGCTGATCTCAGCTAGTCTGACAGTCTCTCTCTCTCCCTCCTCTCTCTGTCTGTCTCCATCTCTTCTCTTCCTCACTGGTCCCTTAAGCCTGCTGCATCACAGGAGCTATCCAGTGCTGAACAGGATCGCTTTTATTTTTTATTTTTTTATTTTTCCGGGGGAAGCTGGGGGAGCCAGAGAGTATCACACAGCATTGCCGTCAGCCTTGTTCTCCACTGGTTTCCATTTTCTTTCTTATGTTTTGGGCCGTTTGTCTTCATATTAACCACAAGGATTACCATCAAGCCAGCTCTATCCGTGTGCTTCCTCAGAGGGTCTTCAATTTTTTTCTCATGCGTTTTTCTCAGCTCTGTGTTTTTATCCATTGAAACATGCCCCGCTCATTTTTGGTGAAGAAGATCAAGCTTGATGATTTCTCTTCATCCAATGTGGCCACCTCCAACCATCATCACCACCTGGATGACTCGTTCACTTTTGCACGCTCCATCACAGACTCGGTGACCAGCCTCGGCGTTCGTCTCAGTGAGAATGGTGAGTTAACATGCCTCCAGTCTGAGCCGCTCCAGTTAGGGATGTGCGCTTGCTCCTGCCTGTAAACAGCTCCGGTGCTGATTTCAGCATGCCTGACATTTCCACTCTTAGCACAGATGGCATCCTCTTTTGCTTTTTTTTTTCTTCCTTCTGTTGGGTGAGATTCCCCTTTGCATTAGCCAATAACATGCTCGAAGTGTGTAAATTAATGTGTGTTACATGCAGCCAGCTGATTTTTGAACCGATCGCCTAAATAATCCTCTCCAGAGGCACCCCACCCCCATCACTGTGCTCCCAGACTTTTGTTTTTTGACTCCAGTGAAGGACGGACACAATTCAGGTCACAGCCACGGATTAGTTTATGTAAATAGGGAACAAAACGTGTGTCTAATCAGAAGCTCCAGTTACGTATTTATATGACTGCACCAAGCCTGTGGTGGCTAAACAGACATAGTCTGACAATATCTGGTCATCATGTGGACTAAAAAATTCATGAATATGAGAGATGAGTATCAGATGATACGTTTGTCCTTAGCTGTTATTGTCCTTGGATTCCCATCACGGTCCGATCCTCCCTTGCCCCCCTCTTCCCATCCAAATGGAGTATGCACAGTCTCCCCACCCCCATCGCTTCACTACATCTTTCTCTTCCTTCCGGGCATTTGAAAACTAGCAGGGGTTAGAGTTTCAGCCGTGCAGGCCTATCGCCGCCACAAGAGACATCAACACACTGTACAGTAGAGCCAGGAGGGAGGTGTGCAGCTGTGTTGAGGGGATAAAGGAGGAAAGGAGAAAAAAAGGAGACGAAAATGCTTGGGGCAGCATTGAAGCTGATCACATGACAGAGGTTGTACAGTAAACATGGAGAAAAAGCACATAGCTGCACTGTGGTCAGCATGCTGACCGGCCACAATAAGCTCCCGTCAAAGCTGAGAGGCGACCTTCACTTTCACAGTCTGCTTTAAGCTTGTCGCTTCCATTTTGTGGTCACGTTTGGAGGGCCATATGTGAGTCTTTGTTGTGATTTCTTAAGATGTGTTCACAGCGAGAGACCCTTCACGGTCCACGGCCAAATGCTGTGACGATACCCACCTGTTATTCAATCGTGTCAAAAACAGTGAATTTTAGAGGAGCAGGATTAGTGGATTAGCTGAAATGTTTTTGTGAAAAAAAGAGATTGAGCTGGTTTTTAAAAATATGTACTAATATATACTAATAGTTTTAAACACAAGATGTGGAAATAATAATACAAAACAAGGCAACATACTAGTGTGATATGTTGTAGTTTGCATAGAATGTTGTTTAGTTTTCCTGCTGCAGGAAATTTTAACACTATTTAAGAACCCATTGGTATATATTTTTGTCACTATCTATTGTTCTTGGAGCTATTGTTTAAGTATGTGAAAAAACATTATTAGAGAAAAGGAAAAAAAAAAACATTGCATTGATGTAGACAAAAGCCATTTAATTTAGAATCATTAATTTAAAGAATTGTCTTTTTCATGCTGAGTCAAATGAAAAAAAGGGGGAGAAATAAAGAAAATCTCAACGTGGCTAAAACACCTAACATCAGCACTTCTGCCGCGCCAGAAGATTTTCTTTCCCCCCATTGTGGAGACATTTGACTTGAGTGTCTGTCGAACAACAAAGAGGGGTGGCTGAGAGGGTCCATTAATTACATGCTTGCTTTGCATTACAGAAATGAGTCTATGAGCTGCAAAGGCTGATACAGCGCGAGTCCTAAACGATGAGCTCTATGTCTGACCTTGGGTAATTGAAACATAGTAAACAAGTCTGCTTACACTCATGCAGCAGAGTATGGTTTGTTGATAAAATCTCAGCAAAATAAAGACGACGTGTTCGCATGCAGTGCAAGGGCTCATTAGGTATATTTATGACAGTTTGTATTGCGGCTCTAAAACAGGTGGGTCTAGCTGCAAATAATTGCTGAAGCAGCAGGATTTGAAGAATATTCAATAATGGGAGGATTTAACAAAAACAAAAAGCTTAAGTATATTTTCTCTTTTTTTTCCCTTCAAAATCTTGCTTTTGAAATATCACGTTCCCCTTTTCTCTGGACTAACACCATCTGTCTAGTTTAAAACAGTGAAGCCATGCAGTGCAGCATAATAATGTGTGCACAGGCCTGGTGTTCCCCTGTCCCTGGGTGTCATGGTCGTGTCTTTGACAAAGTGGGTGTGTGAACTGAAACCCTTGGGAATGGAGACACTGGAGTAAGAGAGCACTTCAAATGATTTCTTAATGGCTTGTTTCTTGAAGGCACTTCAGCGCACTCGCTGCTGCAGACAGGTGACCCTCTTCACAAACAATGCGTGCGATGCCAGGTCTATCAGATTGTCAGACCTCAAGCACACCGGGGCTCAATAAACTATTATTGTGCGTCGCAAATACTTGATCTGTTCCTCGCATTATTTCTATCTTCTCCTGCTCTCGACTGTACCAACAGCTGCACTATTTTACAGATGATAGCCTATTGATCAGCTCAAAACTTTGAATTTCATTAAAAGGCAGTCAATATCTAATTTCCACTGCTTGCTGCACACAGAGCTTAGGAATGGCTTTTCTTTCTGCAGCTATGCACTCTGTTTTAGGAAAAGTATTTCACCATTCTTTATATTGGGACTCATATGTTTAACCCATGGAGTATTAACCCTGGAGGTAAAAATGCATTTAGTACCAATTCACCTCCAGAGATTCACAGCACAAGGCTGTACTGAGTTCTGTGTGAATGCATTCGGCTGCCAGCAAGCCTTTTAGCTCCTCTGGCACTGAGCTGCTTCAGAGGGAAAGGGAAGACAAAAACGATGCCAACAAAAATATATCTCTCCAACATCATGCTCTGTACAGTTGGGGACACTTAAATCACTCTCGCTGTGTTGTGCTTTGCTGCATCGTGTCTAAACCCGCTACAAGTCTAGGCTGAAATCCTACAGGATGTAAGCAGCTATTAAATAAGTTATTCTGGTCCAAACGTATATTTGTTTTGAGCAAAGAGTTCCATTAAAATTGAGTGTGTTGATAAAATTCAGACTGTGGGCTTCATCATGTTTTACTTGCAGTGGTATAGCACTCACACAGGAAGAAGCTCTAATCAATCACTGTGCTTCATTTAAGAGAGGCTTTAGTATGCTTCCTACTACACAGGAGACTCCTTTGATGAGCTATTATACAGTGCTCATCTTCACTGTAAAATTGCAACCTTCCTAAATGCAGTTTAGCTGCACGTCATGTTTCGCTGCATCAATGGACTATTGTGTGAGCAACCTGTGAGTTCTGGAAAAAAAATGCAATTAGCTCTGCGTTGGCAATCACTCTTTTTACTGTTTCACAAAGGGCAATCATCCAGCATTATAATCATGTAATCAACCAGCATGTCACTGTGTCCTCTTCCATCACAACCCCTGGCCAACTGTGTTTGTGCGTGTCTTTTACCCAGGATACATCCAGGATTACATCACGCCATCTGTATACCAGGGGGAGAAGAAGATGGAGCACAAACTGGCTTCGCCAGTGTCGGACCCCCTGTACACCCAGGTGAGCAGCGGAGGAGAGTACTGCGACCCCGACCTGAAACACCCCGACAGCCCCCAGTCTGGCATGACAGCCAGCGGCTTCTACACTGGTGAATCGGAGGCCCTGGCCGAGGGTTACACCATGGATGCCTTCTTCATCTCCGACGGGCGCTCACGGCGGAAGGGAG
>OMNM01020757.1:21045-31495 GCA_900302745.1 Parablennius parvicornis | reverse complement strand
AGGAGCGGAGGGGGCTCGAGAAGCAGCAGCGCCAACGCCGGGGCTCCGGAGAAGGGAGCCGGGACAGCTCGCCACACCTGCAACGAGTGCGGCAAGACGTACGCCACCTCCTCCAATCTCAGCAGACACAAGCAGACGCACCGCAGCCTGGACAGCAAGATGGCCCGCAAGTGTCCCACCTGTAATAAAGTGTACGTGTCCATGCCAGCATTGGCCATGCACATCCTCACCCACGACCTCAAGCACAAATGCGACGTGTGCAGCAAGGCCTTCAGTCGGCCGTGGCTGCTTCAAGGTCACATGCGCTCACACACAGGAGAGAAGCCCTTTGCCTGTGCCCATTGTGGCAAAGCCTTTGCTGACCGTTCAAACCTCCGCGCCCACATGCAAACACACTCTGCCTTCAAGCACTACAGATGCAAGCGTTGCAATAAGACCTTCGCTCTCAAGTCCTACCTGAACAAGCACTATGAGTCAGCTTGCTTCAAGGGCTCTGCAGACGAAGATGACTCTGGATCAGAAAATTAACCCCGAGAACGAAGCAAAATTTTGAACCCCTCTTGTAGGTTCACAACCAATAACCCTATTCACTCTGCCCTCCATGCCTTTTTTCTTCCCTTTTTTTAGAAAGCAATATTTTCACTGAGATTACGTGAAGAAACTTTAATGATTATGGCAAAGACAATTTCAAAAGATGCTGGATCTTTTCCCTGCACAGTAGCTAATCGTCCACAGAAACATACAATCAAACAACCCTCCCCCAAATAGAGACTGTAGATGATAGTTGTACACAATTCAGCAACATGTGCTCACACAGAAGTGTGAACATGTTGACACACTCTCTCGCACACACAAACACACACACACACACATGAAAACATACAAACATGCGTGCACACCCACACCCACACCCACACCCACTAACACTTTCATGTGTGTACATGCACACTTACACCTACACACATACACAATTATATATGAGGCCTGGCATGTGAATTTTTATCAATGACTATAATGATATTGATATCAATAGTAATAATATTTAGATTCCTGATATTTTATAGGAAATAGTATTAAGAAAATGAAAAAAAACATAAAAAGGGACTAACAGTGTTCTTTTGTTTTTTAGAGACAAAATGACCTCTTGTATTTTTATGCTGCTTTTTATTTGCTAAGAATTGAATTCTTTTGCAACTGCCAACATGAACTTTTTATGAAAATGTGAACTATGACAGTATTTGCAAAAAAGGGAGATCATTTTAAAAGGTAAAAGACAACCCCCTTCTCCACACCAATGTTTCAATTCAACGGATGTTATTTTTCTATTTGATTTTTCTAAATTTATTTTTTTGTGCTTATTATCCCTTGTTGATCAAAAGCATCTTTGTAACTGTGGGTATTCAGAAAAAAATGATTTGAATAAGCTATACAGGATCATAGATCATTTCAATTCAATTCTGCAAGCGTTGTGATTTTCAAACTTTGGCCTGTTGAACAGGTTATCACACACTCTTGTTTGATCAAATTCATAGTCTCTCCTTGATGTACAGACTTGGACAAAGAAAAAAAAGCTGAGAGCCAGACCAAATGATCTATCTTTATATAAGTGCCATGTGTGGTTGACTCGTCTATAGCAATGAAAAACTCTCGTTGTTCTTCCTCGACCATGGTGGCTTTGCATAAACTCTGCTGCCTTTATGGTGCGTCGTCCAGTCTTAATAAGCAATCTTCACCCAGTGTTTGAGGTGCTTCCCCCTCCTCCAGTGTTACCTCAGAGAAATGATATGGACTCATACACCCTCAGTTACAAAGTGACAGTTTCTATTATTCTGTTTGTCTGTGTTATACGTCGCTGAAAGCCCATGAGTTAGATGCACTCCGTCTATTTATCATGTAAATACTTTATTTATGTACCTATTTATTTATTAATCTACCTATTTATTTATTTAATTATTTATATTTTCATTTATCTACCTAATTTTGTGTATTTATTGAAGACTTGCTTGTTTATCATGTATTTATTTATTGTTTATAAATATTTTTTTTAAATGAACATCCATTGACCTTGTAAGATGCTGCTGATCTTCAAAGAAAATGTTTATATGCATGAAAACTGTAGAGAGTCCCTGGGACTTAGTTTTTTAAAGAGGAACAATGTACAGTACCAGTGCTAGAAGATTACAAACGAATGAATGCAGAGTTCGTGTTTTGTTTTACTTTTTTTTTCCTTTTCGTGGCAATAATTTTCCTGACACAGCTACTGACATGTAAAACAATCACAGCTGTCCTGTTTATAGTCAACTTAGGGCAATACCAGTAAAACGGAACACGAAAATTCTTCCTTATCATGCTGTTTCCCAAATGTCTACCACCTCCTCCTAAATGGAGATTTTTGGCCTTTAAATCTCAGGCAATAAGAAATTCTCAGAAATGGATGTCACCCAGAAAATGAAACACCATTAAAATAAAACAGCAAAATAAAGTAGGTGTAATTTAGTTATACCAGGGTTGCAAAGGTGCAAAAGCAATAAATGCTGTTGATGAACCAACTGCGAGCAACATTCAATCATTTAAACAGCAATTTCAAACCTGCTAAAAGTGTTAAATTGTCTAGAAGAGGCGCATATTCCTTAATAATAAAGTCTTCTGTTTTAAAGAGCTAAATAAAATCTGCTGGCAGCTGAAATATTGATGAGAATTGACTGAATTGCTAGAAGGTTATTACACAACAGGATTGCAATTATTCTCATTTAGGTCACTGACATTTAAATATAGTTGAATTTACTATACTACTCCCAGATGTGTCCGTTGCAGCTCCAAACAACTCTCTGAGGCGTCAAGGAAAGACTCCCTCTGAGATAACATTAGGTTGGCTGCATGTAATTGTACGTATGTCTTAACAAGCACTAATGGTAATGATCTTGACGTGAGCGGCCTTTGTAGAGAAAGTTTTCAAGATTGTTGTAATAAAACATTGCGCTGTAATGCACTTCCAACTCCCACATCATTTGTCCCGCATCCCTCCCCTCCCCGCAGGCCGTCCCCAGCCTGTCCCAACTGCCTCTAAACAGACGCAGCGAGGATGAGATGTGCTGAAGTGGGATTGGCGGAGGGTGGCGGAGTGTGGGAGGATAACAGGTGTTTGCAGACAGACTGCAGATAGGGAGCGTAATTGAGTCGGTGAGCGACCTCCAAGGGGAAGGTCAAGCACCAGCAGGCAAATGCACTGTCAGCTATTTGCATATTCCAAATGGATGACACGATCACAGTAATGCTGAGCTCGTCCTAAAAAAAACCAAACAAAAAAAACCCCACTAAAACCGAAGAGAAGAGGGGGTAAATAATAGCTTCTGCTCTGTTTGTCCATCCTATCCTGTTTCACCGTCATCCTGTCAATGGTCGCCTAAGTGCTACAGCTGAATCACTGCATGAGAGCATCCAAACCACCTGTCTCCTGATTAACTTGCAGAACACACAGTTTGGCACGTTGCTGTATCATTGAACTAATGCAGAAACGTTACTTCCAGCCGATTCTTTTATGGGTTCTGTTTTTTCACGGTGAAAGCCGGACGTAATGTATCTCCAAAACCTGGGGACTGTGTTTTAATAAGGGAGATAAAAGCACTGAGATCATTAAAAACATCAATTGGAAAAGTACTGTACCTGTAGGCTTGTTTCTAAACCTGACAGTATTACAGATTGTCCTCGGAGAAAATACTAATTACAGAGGAGGCACAATTTGATTCCAAACTACTGAATTTAGATGTAGGGAAACATTGTTCCTCTTTGATAATTTTGTAAATATATTTGTAAATATATCACAGCAATAATATGACAATGCATGTGGACATTTAATTGCTCTTTTTATATTCATGTTGTCTTTTTTTAATGAAGAAAAAAAGACAAATACAGGTACCAATTGCAGTCTGGGTGGCCACGTGAATCAGGGAGTGTCTTGATTAAAAAGCTATCTGTTGTAAGTTACAAACAAAAACTTCAAACTCTGTGTATTCTCAAAGATTTGATCATGTTTCTGTATGATTTTTCTGTTCTTGTTTTCTTTTTATTTATGTGCCCGGCTTGGCTGCGCAATGAAAAAGTGCCAAAAAGTATGATTTCCATGACAAAAGCCTTCAACATATGGTTGGCTGCTTGAAACCTTCCATATGGTCCTCAAAGAAAAAAGAAAAAAAACTGATTAAGATTTTCCACTTTCTTTCTCATTCTCTTTCTCTCTTTCTCTCTCTTTCTCTCTGTTCCAGCTGAGTATGAAGAAACTTAAGCCATGATTGCTGAGGGGTGTTTTGATTTATCTTGTTCTGCTACAGTTAATAATGATGACAACAATAGCAATGATAACGTTAATAAAAACAATAGCACAAGGAACCTGCACGTCCACTTGTGGTTTGTTTTAAAAAGAGCTCATTTAATTTTATTAATCAAATAACACTTATTTCATGGTTTTGTCATATTCATGTGGAACACACTCACACATACACGCGCACACACACACACACAGAGCAGATGTTCATTCACTTGCCTGTTCCATCCTATTAATTTCCTTCCTAATATGTGTCTGTATAAAGAGGAGCACAATGAAAAAAATGGCAAGTCTGGTATCTATTTGGAGTAGCCCTTAGTCAACATTAACACACTGAGTAATTGACATTAATGTGCCATCAGCTGTAGTTTTCTCTGTCAATGTTTGAGGGATTTTATGAGCTTTACTGTCAACTTACTAACTTTTAATTTCACTGCTCTGAGGCGCAGAGATACCAATACCCCCTTTTGTTTTCCACGGAAGCGGTCAGAGGACCTGACAACACCAATAGAGCTTTGAATAAGAGTTTCTGAGATGTCGGCGTTATCAAAAGCAGAGGCATCTGTTCCACCACTATTAAGCCCTTCCTGGTCATTAAATTTTAATGGAACATTGATTTTATGCTGGAACTACTCTTCCTGAGTGACTCAAAAGCCAGAGAAAAATATGGAACAAAATAAAAATGAATCACGACAGCGGACAGGGATTATTATTCTGGGGCTTTTCTTGATTGGTTTCCAGGGAATATACAACACTTGAATTCAATCGCTTGTGTCCTTCAGTGTCCTCCAGCAGCACAGCAGCAGTATAATGAGGCAGCAGCCAGAGCAGAGCAGAGCGGGCACTCAGAAGCAAGACACTTTGCTGCACACTCTTCTCTTCAGTGTGCTTTTACCTGCACACTGGCGATGCTGCTCAAGTTGAACACAACTAAATAAACTGTCATGTCGGTTTTCACGTGTTGAGCAAAGCAGAAAGTTACCAACCAAGTGTTGCTTTGAGCGCACCCAGCAGCAACTCATGGTGCTGCAGATGAGGATGTTGCAGAGTGCACATCAACATTCATGTGCAGTCCTCACTCAAACTTTACCCTGGCAGATGTTGTCCCTTATCAGATTTTACGATGAAAGTAAATAACTGATTTCATTACATGGCAATGGACTGTAAAATGGGGACCCATGGAATCCAATTACATCACCCGTGGGTGTGCTGTGTGTGCAACAACAGCCGCTGTGAGCGATCAGCACCGGGAGGCAGGTAGGGCAGCCGTGGCTCTGCATACATATCCCTGCGCCTCCCGCTGCCACTCACACTCAGAGCACATCAGGTGAATTATTAAGACAACATGCAAAATTGAGCATGCCACATCAACATCTCAAAAACACTGACCTGAGAACACAGTCGTCTTCTGAACGGCCATCTGAGAGTTCATTTGCCTGCCCTGTGATGGATTGAGGGATCACAACAAGATCACAAACGTAACAGAGCAACAGAGGCAACAACCACTCTGTACAGGAAATGTTGGTATGTTGCTGTTTCTATTTATCACAGTAAACTGTATTGAACTGAGCTTGAGCCGAGACAGATGGAGCAGATAACAATACTCATTTTACTGTCATTATGTACATTAAAGAAATAATCTAAAAAACTAATAATCATTGAAGCTATTAAGTAGATTGTATTCTCATTTGGCTGATATTAAACTTTTACAAAACTGTGAGAAATATTGATTGCTGATATAGTGAGATGTTTACACGCAAACCTTACCAGATATTCAATTACATTTTTGATTAACAAACAAAATAAGCAATTATTCATAGTTTAAAAGAACTTCTGTTCATTGCATTTCATCAGCAATTGTGAAATAGGTGATTTCATTGTCATAGACATAGACATCCTTGTTATCTCAGTCAGTAAAATATTTTGGAGAATGTGAGCAATATTGAAACATGCTGTCAGGTGTAGTGTTGCAGAACTTACTTACATTTTGTAAAAAGCAGAATGCCACAAAATTAAAGTTACTTGATTTCATTAATCAACTTAGAATTATTCTGAAAATACTTTTTGAAATAATATATGAACAAATTTGAGCAATTTTGTTTGATTTCAATTTTGGGGGTGTCATTGAATCAAAGCTGAAGCAAACAATAAGAAAATGGAGACCAGGTTAATAAATTGCCTTCACTAGCCATCTGAAGGAATATTAATGCAAAATTACTCTTGAAACTGTTTTTTAGCTGCAGCTGGTGGCTCTCCATTTCTCTCAGATGACAAAGCAAACAACAAGTCATTTTCGTAATTAAGCAAAGCACATTGCTCAATTGAACCCTCTTTCAACTGGTGCTGGCCCTTGCTCTGACCCTGAGCACACATCTGGCGCCATCTGTTGGCCATCAGCATGCGCACTGTGACAAAAAGCCTCACAGGCTTCAGTATTGTGATAACCATCATTTTGGTGATGACTTATGTGCCTATTTGTATCCTGAAAACCCTGCTCTACATGAGTCTATTTTTAAACTGAAAATCCAGAACAAACTAATCACATATCAACAACAAAATCAATTTGCTTACAAAGTGACCACATTGGCTCAACAAGAGGTTAGTGAGACTATTAATTTCATCCAGGCCGTCCCCAACCAACTGTAACTGTGCCTTTAAGAGCTAACAGTTTGTCTTTTCACATTCTGCATCACAGGAGAGATGCTCATTAAAAGCGCCTCCATTCCTCACTGTTTCATCAAGTGAGACTGCCAAGCTCTTTAACTCAGTGTTCTTGATGTTTGTGCTGTTTGTGTAAAAACCCATCTGTTTCCTCGTCTCTCTGTTGGCAGAGGGTCCACCTCATCCGTATGCTTCTCTTTTTGAAGTCGTGTCAAAATCGCATTTTTATGCATCTAAGATATCCAACTTGTCATCAGCACTCAGGCAAAAGTCAAGGAGGGCACTCCATAAATAGCTCATTTTTTCCCTTCATATACAATTCAGAAAGAAACTAGGAGAGTCAAGTCTTTACGGCTAAAAGGCTTGTAAATTGGAAGAATGGAATGATTACTAGTTTTGTGACAAACAATTAATCAGCAATTTTATGCAATTTGCAAATGAAGTGATACCGTGAAAATGAAATAAAGATTCTGTCACACCTAAGTATGAGTACACCATCATTTTCTTTACTGTACCTAACACTAACACTGACAATAACAATAAATGAAACATCTTCTGTTAGTGAATTGTTTGGACAACAAGATGTCTCTGATGACATGACCTTAGACTAAGAAGATCGATCGATAGATAGATAGATAGATAGATAGACAGACAGACAGACAGACAGACAGACAGACAGACAGACAGACAGACAGACAGACAACAGACTATCTAAATGTTCTAAATCTAAATAATGAAAATCTAAATAATGATTCTTCTGTTCTGTTCTATGTTGATATTTAGACTTGAACCATGTGAAAAAAAGTAAGAGTGCTTCTGTTGTGAGTGTAAGGTTAATGAACTGAGCCAAGTGTAAATGGAAAGAAAGGCTGCAGCTTAATCCACATCTAAATAACCTCAGTCCCAAGCACCTCGTATTCTCTCTCTCTCTGGATGAAGGGCTGGAGAGCAAATTTGTTTCAAGAAAATGGAAGATCATTAAACAGGAATCTCATTCTGGGCAGCTGTACTAGAAGGAGATAGCGCAGAAAATAATTTCATAGATTTAGACAGTCAGAGCCGCTGGTGAATAATCAACATCACTGAACGAATCAGTCACACATTCAGCCGCAAACACCGCAACAGCCACTGTTGCTAAACCGTGTTATGATTTCACACACAAATTCATCTACCACAAAGCTATAGTTTGAAGGCGTCAAAATAATTATCACTTTAAAAGCATGTCAACGTGTAACAAAAAAAAGAGGAAGGCATAAATAAATATAGCTCACTTCTCTGTCAGAAAGCTGGCAGGTAATTTTCTCCAGCTGCTGTAAGTGTGACAATCCCATGGGGACTGAAATCTAATATTAACAGCAAATCATTATGTGGGAACTGTTCTTCCGTGACCTGCCGCTGTACCTGTGTGACTAACTCAATCTAAGTAATTGAGATATGTTAGTGACTTGAACGCCGTCCTGCTGTGACAGCAAAGGGTCACGCAGAGTGTAGTGGGACTCTGAACACACACACCGGCACAGGAGATGATTTACATGTCTATACGCTTTGAATGACAGGCTCTCTTCTCTTCATGTGACGCTGTTTTCTTTGGTGCATGATGAGGTGGATTTTGATTGGCAGCAAAGCTGCAACTTGACTGTTGCGCAAAGTATTCAATGCCCATGGGTGGATATGTCATCATACATATTTACTGTGACTGCAGTTAGTCACACAGAAACACAAAGTCATGCAGCCAGCTGTGTCAACCGTGTCAGCATATTATAGCTGAACAGGAGTTTTTCGGTATTCTACTGTCAGCTGAAGTGATCTTGAAGATAAAAAGTCAGGTGGCTTTAAAGCTAAGTTTTTTTTTTTTTTCTTCAGTTAAAACTAAGAGAAGACTGCTGCACTGTCACTTAACAAAAAGTTTATTATATTTACCGTGACACCTACATTACAGGATGTATTGTTCTCAGTTTTATTCTACAAGGGTATATAATAATATACTGACTACTACTGTTAATGATCACATACTATATATAGACCTCTTTCATGTTCTAACTGATCCCCGTGTGACCAATTAATCAACATAAAAGGCAATGCCATTGTAATTCAAAGAATTTGTAATAATTCAATATAATGGCCTGCCTCTCCTGTCCAAGAAATCATTTTTAATTGTCTCATTAGAAGATGCTGCGGCAGTAGGTTGGAGAAAACAACAATAGTTCTGTTTCCACTCTGCTGCCGCAGATCTTTGAAGCTCTCTTCTTACCTGTGCAAAGCTGTGAGCCCAGACGTCCTTTTTGTAACCACAGCAACCTGCTTGGCTCTTTGAATTTCCTGCAAAAATAGAAAATCAAGAAGTAGTGTACTTTGAAGGCTGGAGCCTATATCACGCAACAGTCGACAATACAAAACAATGACCTCATTAAAAACTACAATCATCCAAAGGATTCTGGGCTTGTGGCGGCACTTTTTAACTGCATGACTAATTGCTGGAGTGAATTTTAATGAGGAAGTGTTTGGCTGGATATGTGTTTAGTGTGTGTTTAGTACTACATGCACATGCTAGGAAATATGTGTTGAGACACAGACCAGTTAACCCTAATGTTCTATTTACCAGTTCACATTTGTTTATGAACTACTTCTATTAGAGTTACTTATCAACAGGGCTTTATTGACCTGTTTTAAGAAGCCTGGTGTAAATAATGCTGCTATTTCCTCTATCTGAGGTCCAAGAAAGATAATAATATGACGGAGCTACACCGATCTGCCACAGTATTATGAATACTCACAGATGGATCGATGATCTCTTCATGATGACGCTTGTTACTGCGTAGGATGTCTCAGAAAGCAAAAGGGTTGTGTGATTTGGCAAAAATATCTAAATGTGATTTTGAAGTTTTCTCAAATAATTTCCATTGTGGGTTTTTTTCCAGTAAATTGCAAGTTTGTTGCCACAAAGACCCACTCAAAGCATTGCTTACATGCTATTCCAAAATGCAAAAATTAACACTTTCCCCAAATGAGTGTTTATCGTACGTATTTAAAAATTCACAGTAAAAACATTCCGTGAAAATACATCAAAGCAAAAAAATCTCAATAAAAACAGATAAAAGGCATCTACCTTCAAATAACCACTCCTGACTTTGAATAAGCAACATCCAAGAAATTGATAACTAATCTCATTAAGACTAATCAGATTTCTGCTTTCAGGATTCATAACAAATGAATCAATTCAGATAATTGGATTTTACACTTTCTAGTCATTAAAATTATTTCCAAAAACACAACATATCCTTTGGTCCATTGCAGTTTTCTTTGCAACAATAATGTGCAGTTATTGTAAAGAATTAATACTTTAACAGAGCATTTAAGTCTTATTATGAGTCTTATTTTGTCAGTAGTATTTGTTTTCAAACTTCAGATGAAAGAGACACTGTTGTATAGCAGTCCAGTGTGAGTGGAATTCGCATGTTCTGTCTGTTA
>OMNM01020757.1:1788-21025 GCA_900302745.1 Parablennius parvicornis | reverse complement strand
TGTTTTTTTTTGTTTTTTTTTTTTTTTTTTTTTTTTTTTCAGGTTGTCCAACGCAAGAACATGCTTCTGTGGCTAACTGATTTCTTTACTTGGAAATTGGCTTTGTGTGCGTGCGTGTGTGTGTGTGTGTGTGTGTGTGTGTGTGTGTGTGTGTGTGTGTGTGTGTGTGTGTGTGTGTGTGCGTGCATGCAAGACCTGTGACCTGCCCAGGGTGTAATCTGTCTTCCCCCACTGGTCATTTTACAATATAATCTTTAAACTTGAATCAAGGAGGAAGGCCATCACCAATCACAGGTGATGGTATCTTTTAGTTTGATGCACAATAACAATGGCACGTGAAAATGAAAATTTGGTCCTTTATGTAAATGCTTTATGGTTTCACTACATGGAAAAATATCAGGCTTATTTGGTTGAGTCTGTTGTCAGGACACAACCATGGTAAAGTATTCAAATCTATTGAGGGCGGATGAATCCTAAAGTTTTGTTTGACATAAACTGTTACATAAAAGTAAATATGGCATGTTTTATAAAACCTAAGTTGATGTGGTTTTTATTATTTAGCCCACTGAACATTTACAGTTTGACAAGCAATTTATTTTATGTCTGCATCTGCCAGAGGGCCAGTGTGATAAGAGCAGACTTGATGCGTTAATTCCACAAGAGGAAATACTTTATGTTCTCTGACACCAGGTGGAAAATATATGCATACATCAGCATCAGTATCAACCATCGGCCAAAAGAGATGGAAAATATCTGCATTCTGAGTAGTTGACTAAATGTAATAACGTTCAATCATTGTTTACCATAAATAGACAAATAGAATAAAGGCCAGATCGAACAATCTGGAGCTTTATTTCAAATTGCAATGTGTATCGTTTCCGTGCATGACATTGGATTCCTTTTGGCAGGATTAGATTGTGTTGGTCTTTACTGCTGATCTGAGCTGTAGTTACCTGCCTTTGCATACAAAAACAAATCTCACCTCTTGTCATGTTGGCTCAATGAAGGTTGTGGATGTGCTTTTTGGTCACATGTGAGTTTTGACCCTTTCGTTTAGTCAGAAATCATGTAAAGCTAAAGCTCCATTCTATCAGTCTGTCATATCAGCAGAAATTGTCATTTCAAAGTCAAATACTGAAATTCAATTTCAAAGCCAGTATCACTTAATGCATCAACTGTTAGCCCATTTTATTATATCACATGCATCTGCGCACTGAACCAACAGCAATAGATACATCTGGTTTGTAACTAATTTGACCTGGTTTTGGCTTCAAAACTCATTCTTGTAGATTGTGTAGATTCAACACAGTGAGAGAAATATTCCTCAGAGATTTTGCTCCAGATTAACATCCAAGTATTTTGCTCAATTTTCAATTCTACCACATCATGTGGTGGTGCTATACTGAAATGATTCAAGAAATGATTTAGATGATTATAGTTTTGTAAGATGAGGTGTAGTTATAAAGGTCATGAGCAAGCACTCTGTTGCAATTCATTAAAATGCTGTAATATGATTGGTTGAAAAAATATATGGATGGTGCAGCTATAGATGTGTGTAGTTGTGTTTTCAACTAAACCCCATTGTATTGGCATATTATTATGCCTGTTATTTATGTAATGACATTCATGAAATGTAAAGATCTTTGTTTTATTAAAAAAAAATTACTTACATTGTTATAAATTTGTACATTTGGCTAGTTGTAATTTTATGAGTCTTTTACTTGAAAATTATGCAGTTTACAAGTCCAACCAATTATGCATACAATGTATATTAAGGTTCACGTTCTTTGAACTCCTTTTTTATAGCTAATATTCAAAAAGAGACTCGTTCCATTTGTTTTAAATAATTTTTTTTTAACACGTCATTGTCTGCACGGAAAATGCGGTTTGAATATAGAAATTCTTCAGTCATTTTAATCAAATTCCTAATGCAAATAAATTTAATTGAAAGGTAAGAATTACTTTGAGTAATAACTTTGTGCAATGTAAGAGTGTAGTTCAGTACAGTTTTATTTACAGGCTGCGCAACCATTTTTCTTTTTTCAATTAGTCACACCCGGACCGTTTTAAGCTTAATTCACTGCACATATTCTACTAGTTCTTCCATTGACAAGAATCAACTATGCAAATTTCATCCAAAAAATGTCTCATAAAAACCCTCAAAATAGTTCACAAGCTGTTAGTTAGTGATTATAATGGAAGGGAAAAAAAGGATTGACGCCATGAAATTGAGAGAAAATTGGACTTACTCCAAAAGAATATAAATGTTGCTCCATGACTTCCAGCCCAGGCAGTAAACTTACGCTCACAAGTTCCGCTGAAACTTCTGTGGTAGCTGTGAACTTTAATTAATGGATTTGTTGCTTTTAAAATGAAAAAACAAAACAAAAAGAAAACCCTGATAAAACAATATGCATAAATCAAGTTGAGTTACTCGAAAGACTGACGAAACACCAATAGTCGTACGCAGGGCGTGACCTAAGTGTGATTGACAGTCAAGTCAGCCAATCAGACCTGGCTCTTGATCCTACTCGCGTACTCCAGGAAGTAAACAAACACCGATCGTGGCAAATGATTCGGTTGTGGCACATCGCTAATAAAACTAAAAGGAATCTCTTGTTTACATCCAGCAGAAACACGTCCATCATGTCAACAGACGCTGAAAGCAGCACGGACAACAGGTCCATTCACTCGGACAGTGTGGAGGAGGTTCATAACGTCCCGCTGCAGGTCATCATCAGACCCTTTCCTCCGGAGCTGGACGAGCAGAAGGTCCAGAGCTTGATGGACACAATAAAGGTGGAGTATCATCATCTCTATGGCTGAAAAGGACCATGTCACTGTCTTCAGGCCCGCAGCCAGCCTGCACACAGGTCTTACTCTTGTCAAAGCTACTCAAATCAAATTATCAAAGTAATGTACAAATATAAAAACAATCCCCAAAGTTCAAATGACATTCACAATATTTTGTTTTGGTTAGGAGCTACGACTCAAAACTGTTGGGACAGGATGATGAGAACTTTGTACTCCAGTTACATTCCATTGAAACAACATATGATACTCATGTATTCTAACTATTTTTGGAAAAAAAAAAAAAACGTTATAGATTGAAAAAAAAATCAGAATTATAACAAACATCATAGTGCAACAATGAAACTGTTATATGCTATATATGAAGACCTTCCAGTTTTAAACTGGGCGAAATAACACAGCTATCGCTGGGCAAATTGGAAATGTCTAGCACATTAATAGTTATAGCCAATGGAAGGTCCTCTATATTATTTTATTTAAAAAAAATGGAAGTCTGTCTGTCAAGCAAATTACTACTTAATATGATACGAACTGTGCAGTGTGACAGCTATAATGTGGTTTAAGCTATGAGAGAATGCTCATTCTCCCACATTTTGAGAACCACTGTGTTAAACACACTGGTGTTTTGTGTGATTTATATATCTTTTATACTTAACATGATAATGATTTCAATACTATCATTTTTACCCCCAAGTCACCTCAGTGAATGACTTCGAATACCTTGAGTTTATAAACTGTTTAAAATTCAACAGACTTGTCTTTTTTTTTGCCAGAATTATAATTCTGTTTTCTTGTAGAGAAAGGATAGAACACAGAATCCTTTACTGCTGTTGTAGATCTCTGAGTGTATATGCATATATAAATGCATTATCATTCGTTGTCCTTCTCATGGAAAAACAAAAAATTCAAATGTACCGAAACATTTAAACATTACTAACGAAAATATTCTCACACAGGCTTGTTTGTGTTTCTATTCACACCTTCAAAATGTTCCCTTGTCTGTTCCAATGTTTTTTGCATTAAATCAAAGTTTGGCTGTGCTTCCAGGAAACGGCAGACATCAGCATCGTCCCTCCTATTGATGTGCTCTGGATCAAAGGCAGAGAAGGCGGAAATTACTATTACTCATTCGGCGGCTGTCACAGGTTTGCTGCGTATCAGAGGTTAAACATGCCAACGATTCCTGCCAAGATCATCAGATCAAACATCTCGGACCTCAGCACTTACCTGGGGGGTTCCACGCCTGATCTGCGGTGAACCTGGAGGAGCTCACTTCTGTTCTTTTGCTTTCTTTTTTTCAGTTTTTTCTTCTGTTGAGAGACTCTCACCACACAGTGATTTAGTGGTTTGCCCTCTTGCCTTATAACAAGGTCCACAGATCTGAGTTCAAGTTGCATGTTGCCCCTGTGCGTGTGGGTTTTTTCTCGGTACTCAAGTTTTCCCCCCACAGACTCTAAAAATGCTCCTCGGTGTGATAGCGAGTTTGTGATTGTCTGTCTCTGCAAATGCCCTGTGATGGCCTGGCGATCAGTTCATGGCTTCTCTCATAATCACGTGAGATTATCGCAAGCACCCGGCCAGCACCCAAAAGCCCGAGTTGGATAAAGCAGCATTGAAGTTGGATGGACGGATGGAGACATGGTCAGGTTGGGTCACTGATATTGGACAACTGTGACTCTTTTGAACACAGCCAGTGACTGCAGAGTAAAAGGTTTACCAGCAGGGGGAAATGTAACCCTACAGTGAAAGACATGATATTATCATGTTTGAAAAGTAATTGTGTTATCATTATTAATCTCTAATCTCTCTCCTAATAGTTTAGAACTTTTGATATATATTTTAATTGCATATAAAGTTACATGATCTTAGTTTTCAAGGAAAAACTGTCATGATGAAGAGGCATTCATCTATTTACATGACAATAAAGCTCAGTGACAGCAAATATTTTGAAGTCTTGAAGTGTGGATACTTCTCATAATATTGATGATTTCCCTTTCATGTTCAGCCGTACCTGTGAACCAAGTGTAGCACAGCACATGCAGCTTAAAACCCAAGCAGATGAATGGCAGCAGTTTTTACTCTTTTTATTTAAACTTGTGCTCTTTTGCTGCTTTGACACTTGAAAAAGCCCCTGCTGTATCCACCAGTGGTTTTCTTTCAAGTCTGGCTTATCAGTTCCTCCTGCCGAGTCCTGTGGAGGATTTAAACACACATCGTCTTTCGTTGAGCTATTTTTGTCTGAAATTATATTAGAAAGGTTCCTGTAGTCAGAGTTATTTATTTTATTAGTAGCGCTGTGTTTAATTTTAGAAATCAAATGACACCAAGGGAATGTAATGTGAGAATCAATATGACAAAAAGGACACTTTTGTTTCAGTAGCTACAGTAGAAAAACATGGCTCTAACAAGTGCAAAAATGTTTTTCATGTTCTTGAGAACTTAATCAAATCTCAGTGGATCAGGTGTCACACAGTCCCCAGCTTCTGAATGCTGTTCACACACTTTGTTCATGCACAGTCAACTTTGATTGTGACGGACCAGACAGCTCAGCAGCAGAAAGGAGCCTATAGACCAGATGGTTTGTAGAAGGAATCAGGTGTTTTGAAAACATCAGGTTGACAAAATGCAAGATGTTGTCGAGTCTTGCTGAGTCTGCTCATTCTGCCTGTCATCGTTCTTCCTCTCCCTCTCGTGATATCTGAAAAATACCTTGCTTCTATCCTCCCAGATTGTGCTTTCACAAAGGAATGGAAGTTCCATTGTGTTTATATAAAAACCCTGTTGAAGCAGAATAACAGAGATACAATCTTTTCAGAAATTAAATCAAACATAACCTGGCTGATTACATAGTCCTCCTGTGACAATGTATTAAAAGATCAATAACGACCATAAATGCATTCTTCTTACAGTAGAGTAATCTTCAGTGAATGCTTTGATGTATTACATCATGCCCTGTTTGTTGTTGTCGCTGACCTCGAAACTGGCTCCACTTACTAAATCAAGTCAGACAGCAGTTCCCTTCCCTCTGTCTTGGAGGAAGGAACTTTACAGAATAATATAGGTGAGCTATATATCGAGACAGGGCTTTTCCGACATCAGCACTCTCACAATGCAAAGCTCTGAGCTGCCTGATGATCTCCCTTTGTGGCCATCGAGGAAATGAAGAGAGACCCGGGGCAGCTTTTACCGACCGGCCCTAAAGGGCTCTAAATTTCTCCCCTGAATCGTCGCGTGTGAGAAGATTTCCTGTGGCTCACTCACTGTCTGGAAGTAACCATATCCTCAAAGGGGTTTTGACACGCAATACTGGTATGGAAAAAATACATTGCACCTGTTGCTTCGGGGAGTGGTTTCCATGGGTGGTTCTGCATGCCTTATCTTTCAGGATTTGAACAGATCAAGGAGATTTACGCAGTTAAGAAGAGGAACTGTTTGAGGCCTTTTTCTTTTTCTTTTTTAACATTCTCCTGTAAGTTTTTTTTTTTTTTTAAATTATTGATTTCTTCTTTTGGGGAAAAGTGGTTGTTGAAGTTACTTGTTGATTGTTGTGTTGGGTTGACAATAAATGTGAAGATGAATATTTTCCAGATTTGGAATTTAGGCACCTGTACAAGAAGTTTTTCGTGCTCAAAGACGTGGGACACTTTATGCAAAATGTGAGAATGTAAACTAATTATTCTTGAAAAATAGCCTTATTGAAACATTTATGGTTAAATTGAGATTAGGACACTTCTCATGTACTTTACTTTATCAGCTGTTGTAATAAAGAACTTAATATGTTGCTTTTCACGAAAGGAACAAAATATTGACACTTTATCTAGAAAGTGACTATATTCTATAACTGTTATGTTTTGTCACATTTAATCAAGAAAAACAATGGATTTTTAGAATTTAAAAGAAACAACCTGGATACTGGTCCTTTACTCTTGCAAAGCATCTCTAACTCCTAGTTAATGCACAAGATTATTCATTTACCATGAAAATATAGAAGCAAAAATATAAAAAAAATCATATTTGCTCAATCAATTCTGTGTATATTTTAAACTTGCACTGAATGTCATATAAAGCATACTTGTAATCCATTTTTTCTTCATATAACATATTGTATTGAAAAACATTGTGCATATTGGTAACTATCTTGTGTAACTGTTCACAATAATCCAGCAAGTCATAACCTATATAAAAAAAAGGCTATAAAGATAAACTATTAGATTTTTGAAGGCGTTAATGAAATATGTATGATAACTAAGGAAAAAAAAGTTTTGAAGTATCCTTCAAAAAGTGCATCAGGAACAGGTCTATCTTAAAGTATCTTCTAAAGCGTTGACAGACTATTTTTGTAACTGACTCTACCAACAACAGTGTGAACAATGATGAAGAACTTAGAAGAAGATTTTGGAAATTAAGAGTTTATTTTTCCCAATGTGTGAACAGGACTTCAAAAAAAGTTCTTCCTTTCTTGTGCTATTTTTAGACGACACAGAGGAGAGAGTGGCACTCTAAACAGCAACTTAGTTTCTGAACAAGCTATCAAATGTGTAGATTTTTATAATTAAAAGAAAGGTAAGAGGCACTGCAGACCTTCTTATTGACAGGACTGTTGAAATGATGTCAAAGCACAAATTTCAGAAAGCAATAAACCACTTTTCTGTAATTACTTGTGTCAAACAAGTTATGTTTCCCTTGTTTTTGGCTGATGGGCTGATGCTAGAAACAAGAGAGAATTAAAGTGATTAATAATTTTTTAGAACAAACTCCAGCAGTGATGCAGAACCACTCATTGTTTGGGTTCATTTATAAATTGTTTTTAATTTTTACTGTTTTTAATTAAATAAAGAGTGAACAAGCACTCTCTGTCCATGCCTGTGTGTAATGAAATGATTGAAAGTAATGTGTCACCCTGGATTATAACTTGACTCCTGACGGTGCATCATAAAATAAATCTGCTTTGACACATCTTTAATGAGACATATGTCTCTCAGACTGTTCCTATGAAGTGACTACTCCTCTTTTACAAAGTGCCCCAATTAGACTGCTCCGACCTTACAAAATTGATTCTGGCTTTCCTGTAAGAGTAAGTTCACATCTAAAATGGAGCTGAAAAACGATCTCTGGTTAGCCAGCTCACCCATTTGTTCCACCCGAGAAGGCATTACAGCCAAATCCTTTTGAAAGAGTTTAGGTGTTGGAGGCGACGAGGACTTCTCACAGCTTCCTATCCGGAATTCGCTCAGACTACTGGTGGCTGCAGGCGTGTAATTTGTGCCAGATTTGCAATGCCGTATCCACCCTCTGACCTCAGCAAACAGAGACACACTGTGCATAAACCTTCTCCATGTAGCTTTGTGAAAGTATACATGTGGTATAATAGAAATAGGTTGTGTTTCCCAGAGGCCTCCAACAAATACCGAGGCTTAAACGCTAGCAGTGAATGTGACCAGCCTTTCAGAGAGTTTGGCCTTAAGAGCAATCATTATTGTACAGCATGATGCCTTTGGAGTTTTGCTTGTATACTGAATATATCTGCAACCAGAGTGACATTTTCTAAACTATGAGGGGGTCCTACCTCATCATCTCATCTCAACTCCACATCTCCCATGCTTTTTTATTTTATTGCAATCTTTTCCCATCTCAAAGTGATTAGAGCTCATTTACTAGTAATTCATACAAAGCACATCAAAGCAATTTTACATTTCTAGTGCAGGAGGATTTGCCTACTCTAATACAGTAGAGAAAAAATAATTATTTGTGTATAAACTTACAATATCACACACACTCTCATAAAAACATTTTGTTGTCAGTGAGTTTGAAAGGAATGAGGTATAGTATGTGTTCATCAGCCTGCAGCTGTCACACCTGTTGCATTATTTTGCTTTACACTGGGTCTTTTAGTTTGTGTTCATCATCTATACTTTACATTCAGTATGGATTGTGTTTTTTAATGAAATTGACAGTTACAGTGTTTTCCCTTTATAGCAGAGCTCATTCTGAAAATACACCAACAAGCCATTTGTCCATGAAAGTATATACAACAAAGAAAACTAATTTACACAAACAAACAAACAAGAAAACAAATGCAAACATAGAAGCATAAAAAGAATATGAAGCATAAAAAATGACTTCAAATTTATTTAACAAGAAAAAGCTCATAAATCTGCTTTTTTCACTTCATTCATTTTTCTCTATCATAAATGTGTTAATGATTATTTATTGATAGCTGTTCAAGAGCCGTCACTAATAACTGCATCTTTTATTCCAATAAAGGATGAAGAAGACTTGATTAAAAATACCAGATATATAAATTTCCTCAATAATGGACTGTAGCATCCAACAACCTGAGGATAAAGTGGTACAGAAGATAGACTGATGTGTTCTTAGGGTATTTCAGGAATGACAGATGAATGCTGTAATTTCATTGAAGATTTTAAGTCTGATGTTGGCAAGACTCAATACGAATCCAATACTACTAAGTGCATTGTTATTTTGAAGGAGAGGGCAGGCTGGGTGATTGAAGGTAATTTTAAGGCTTCTGGCATGAAATGATTTTGACTTACAAAAAGGGAGTAAATGGAAAAGTCTTTAAGGCTCAAACAAAAAAATCTATAGCACTGCCTTTTAAAGCCCAGCGTGTTTTTCCCAGGCTTTTGTTTTTTTTTTTTCTTTACTCTCAGCCTCAAGCATATTTTATTCCTTCTGAAGATGTTTGAAACGAGGCCACGTTTACATTATTTAAGTTGAAATAATAGCTGGGCCATTGTAGAGTTGAGGCATCATTACTCACACAGGTCTCAGTCCTGTATTTATTGGAGTCTATTTTCAGCTGTAGGTTTAGTGTTGAAGTGAGTATTAAGCGCAGCAGGACAGTGTTTGCGTGGGATCCACTAATTGAGGGACGTGTCGCACTGTGCAACAATGTCGAGCTCCCTGATGTGTTTTTAATAGCTTTTGCACAACAATGGAGTTCTGTGTTTCAGAGGAATAAAGTTGGGTAATTTCATTGTTGATTTTCTAGATCAAAAGTCAACAGATTATGAGTACAACTATTTGACCCAGGACATTGTTTTGGTTTTTTTTCCACCTATTGAATCATTGCCAAGCACAGTCACTGTCCAAATAAACCCAAAAAAGTGTGTAGGAGTAAAGCACATCATTCAGTAATAATAATCACCACTAAGTCTGCTGAAATTATATTTACTTCCTTCAAATCATGATAGATTCATAAAAGAGAGTAAGTCACGCAAAATGTTATTCAACCTGCAATAAATCATCTACAACTTAACTGATGGCAATCATTTTAATTTCTTTCTTCTTCTTCTTTCTTTCCAGTTTCTTTAATCAGTGCCTCAATCTTTTAAAGCTGTCAATAATAAAGAGCAGATCTGTGCAACTTGCAGGGAAGGGTTGGTTTCAGTTTAATTTGAAATGTACAAATATACAAGATTCAAGGCTATATATCAAATTGTTCCTCATTTTTAATACCTTCCATGCAGTGAAGAGTACTTTCAGACCTTAACGTGGATGTTAAAAAAAAAAAAAAAAAAAGCGTGTAGTGTTACGGAAAATCATTTTCATATGATCACAAACTCCAATGAATTAGGTCAATACATATTGCAATTTGTGATGTGTCTAAAGGCCAGTGACCTCTGACCTCAGTAGCTGTGTATTTGGATTCTGTTGTATTTCTGAAACAAATGGGGAGAGAGCCTGTTTATCCATCAGTGATCCAGTAGAAATAGTATAATATAGTTTCTATTTAATCAACCACTGCTATACAGCTTTATCCAGCTTATAGTTGTTATGGGATGGAGCCAATCCCAGCTGACAACACAGGCACGCATGCTCTTCCAGCCTGGACTCAAACCAGGGATTTTCAAGGAGATAAAAAAATCCAGAGCAGATACATGTTTTGTGCAGAAAAAATCTCAAAGATGTTATTGTTTACTGTCCCCAATCAGTAAAACAGTTTTTATGTCTTTGGGTTTTCCTCTAGAGAACATTAATATCACTGCCAAAGTTTATGGCAGTTATCCAAAAACTAAAAACATTACTACAACATGACACTTGTTGTATATATAGAAGACTGCTAAAGTTGAGGTGAAAGACAAACACAAAGATTCTTCTCTGCATCTCAGACTGAGCTGTTGTTGTAGGAGATTTCTGGAGGTTGCCAGTGTGGACCTCAGTGGGTGGTAAAACCAACACGCTGTGGCCTCATCTCTGTGGAGATATGCATGTGCATCTTCCTGATGAGCAAAAGAGCAACTCACCATTCTGCGAAATCAGAGGCGTTCGCAGAAAGCTTCAACCTTCATCTCTGGTTGTTCACAAAACCTACAAAGACGCACAAAGAATTCCCATCAGGATTGATGATGAATATAATTAACCGCCTAGAAAAAAAAACACAATGTGGGACAAATTAATGTGATGATCCTTCACAGTTTATAATATTTAAAGTTATGTTAGATGAATCTCAGGAGAGATCTTCTTTCATAGAGTGTGCTGATTGGTTCCTGCTGTCCTTTGTGAGACCTCAGAGCTCCTTCAGCAGACAGTTTGGGTGTCTGACGTCCAACTGTTGATGCAGCTGAGGCTCGCTGAAGTGGCTGCATGTGCTGCTGGCTTGTGACTACTGCTGTGGCTTGGAAGAACTAAATCATCCATTTGCCACCACTTTGTTTTTTTGAACTCAGGGCAGTGAGCAAATAAGTCTCTGCCATCCCGGGATCATCTGTTCATTGTTTATTTACTCACACTTAACTTTCTCCTGCTGTCTGACCTGTGATCCTCTGTTTGAGCCAAAGGCAGTCTTAATAGGGATAGATAACAGCTATTTAACAGGAGTAAAGCTGTTAGAATGTGTTCAGTAGTGAATGTATGCCCCTGATAAAAAAAACTAAACAAAAACAAAAGTAGTTTTCATCATAGCAATATACAGCATAATGATGCTTAGATGTTGGGAAAGTTTGTGGACAAATTAGGCTGATGTAATTTGGGTTTCACTTTTATTGAAGCACTTAGCCAGACAACAAAAACAGACATCAGCCGGTGGAAGATCCGTATACATGTCAGTCTGAAATGACCACCAGTTGACCATAAAACAACCGGAAAGAAAACTATAGTGCAAAAATGCGAAGAACGGACCATAACCAACCATCTGACATAGAAAGAGTGATTATTAAACACATGAGCAGGCAAGTCCCTCATTCTGTATTTCAAGCATTTGATCATGTAATTGCTGAAAGGTAAATACCTATTATAAACTAAATTTAAAGAGAAAACATATCCCTGTTACATTGTATTTCACATTTTAAACATTTTCTAAAATGAAATTATTTTGAGGCTAAAGTTAGTACCACTCAGTATTATGATTAAAAAAATAAGTAATTACAAACCTGCCTTGATTTTTCTTCTGAACATTTGGTAACTTATTGCCATTCACATTGCATTGAATCAAACTTTATTTTTGAACACATATCACTGTAATGTTATACAGTATGAAATCAGTTATCATTTATTTGGCAGTGAATTTATTTTTACATACAAAACACAACATGTATTTGTGGTTTTAGACTACATTTCCAAATCTATCCATCAAATGTAAATAATTTAACTTTAAGCATTATCACACATATTTTAAGTTACAATATAATATAGTTTTTCCTAATTTGCAACTTAATGTTGTCATGTTGTCACTTTTATTTAAGATGCACTCTTCAATGCCTTGAAATTCAGCCAGTTATTGGTGGAAACACCAAATAATAGAGAAAAGTGTCTGCTGGTATTAAAACTCTCAGATTTCTTCCAACAATGCACCATGTTTCACATTAGAGACTGTAACTGAGAAGTACTGGCAGCTCCTCCCATCCAGCTATAAGAGCACAGCTGACCAGGTAGTCCGGGTCCATCCTTGACTACGGCCAACAGACTTCATGAAAAGATCACCGGCTTTTCCCTAAAAACGCGCTTTAACGCAGCCGGTTCCATGTCGCAGACTCTGCGCCACCCTGAGATGTAGGGGCGACTGTCCTGGGGGCAGTGTTCAGATCCGGAGCAGGGGATTCGGGGACTTTTAATGATGACTTTTGCCATGCTGCGGCCTGTGGCGACGCACTTAATGTACGCGGATTTCACGGTCACATCCGAGGACGATGAGAACCGTAGCGAAAGCGACGGCAGCTCAGAGCAGAGCTACTGCGGCTCCTCCGAGAAGAGGAGACGGATTTCGCGGAACTTGGACGGGGACACGGCGGGGGTGATGAAGCAGAGGAGCGCGGCCAACGCCCGGGAGAGAGGCAGGACCCAGAGCGTCAACACCGCCTTCACAGCCCTGCGGACACTCATACCCACCGAGCCGGTGGACAGAAAACTCTCCAAGATCGAGACTCTGCGTCTGGCGTCCAGCTACATCTCCCATCTGGCCAACGTGCTTGTGACCGGGGACGGCAGTGCTGACGGACAGCCGTGCCTCCATGCGCAAGAGGAGAGCGGGGGGAAGCAGCCCAGGACCATCTGCACCTTCTGTTTGAGCAACCAGAGAAAAGGGGTACATGCTGTTTGGTTTTATTGGTGCACGCATAGTAAAAAAAAAAAAAAAAAAAAAATGGCTTAACCTCTGCCATCGGATTACATTACTTGAAGAGGCTCAGACGTCTATTGGTTTTTAATGTGCGTATTGGAGTAAGTCTGTCTGATACCGCATTTGTTTGTTTTTGGAGGTTTATTCCTTTTAATGGTTGATGTGTGCGTTAAAAGCACTTTTACGCACAGTCAACACGTGTGCGTAAAAGCGCTTATAAATTCTTCGCACAGGTGGCTTTTAAGGCTACTTTTATCATCGGCCCAAAGCAAAACAACATATTGGCTGATAAACCCGCCTACATTTGTTAACAAATAACATTGTTTTTTCTTTTGTTTTGTTTTTTCAAATATAAAGCCCGTGATTTCCAGAATAATCACAGTTGGATCTGGCACGGATAAACTTTGTTCAACGTTTTTCTGACCGCTTCTTCTCTTTTCTTTGCAGATTAAAGATGGAAAAGACTGTTTGAAAATGCGAGGGCTGGGTCCGCTGCGAATGAGACGTTGACTGAAGACCAGCGAAATGATCAACAACCTGAAAATCCTCAAAAGACTTTCTCAGGGAAGAGTCCAAGCTGGTTTTGCAGAGCGCGCACAAGTACACACACATTGTACACATGCTGGATCAAATGATGGAACCAAAGAGACTATTTATACTTGACTGAGAAATTTAAGCATAAGATTTTCAAAGATGCAGTGCATTTGTTTGAAACTTATGATTTTTTTGTATTTCTTTTCTATTTGGCAAAAAGTTTAAATAAAGTATATTTTATTTAATAAAAAGGAAACTAACTTTTTGTTCTTCTTGTTTGCAATCTTTTGATCAAATGAGGTTTAAACATTGACAAAAGAAATGCATTTGGCAAAAAAAAAAAAAAAAAGGCTACTTCAAGAAAAGCTGAAACATTCTTTGAGGCCTTTTCTATGTGCAGTTAAGGAAAATAATATTCAGAACTGAAACTGGCTGCTGCAGTTTGGATAATCACTGATACTCAATTCAAATATTTACATTTTTGTTAAAAAATATGAATTGACTCAGTTTAAATTAAACAAATAATTTTAGGCTCTGTTTGCAAGCTGCTTATACCAGCTCTTTAATGGTATAAAATTCTCGGGGTTTTTTTTCTGTTGTTCTAGGAAAGGAAAAGTTTGAAGGTTTCTCATGTCAGTGAATGGCATATTATTCCCGAAATCTCATGACTGGTGTTTTTTGAAGTCTGCTATCGATTAGTCACGGCAAATAGTAGCCCACACTCTGTTTCAGAGCCCCCAACACAGCTGTTGGTATGTCAGAGGGATAAATCAACCGCTGCGGACTCAGTGGACAGGGAGAGATGGGGTGAAAGGTCAGAAGTCACAGTGGAGCACTGATGTGAAACCTTGTTGACATATAATCGCCGCAATTGATGCAAGTTTAATCCCAATGCAAAGTCTCGGGATGACTTGTCTTTTTCAGTTTGTCACTTCTTGTTAGTAGTTCAGTTCATGTCAGCAGCAGTTGGAAGCTTCAGCCTGAATATATTCTTGTACTTGTCAGAATGACATAACTACATTTTCATTTACTTTATTGCAAAAGGAAGCAAAAGTCATACGATTTTTTTTCCCCCCTGTAGTTGTTTGATTTTTCTTGCATAGGAGAAGGTTTGACTCTGGAAAATACTTGTGTGCTGAGAAATCAAGCTGCCTAACGAAAGCAGCCTTGTCTCTGTGGATGTCTCTGTGTCTCTTCCAGTCTGGAAAAGTCACTCCAATGAACAACTGACAGGCCGATTTCAGCTCAGACAAACAGACAGCTGAGCCAGAGTTGCTGTCTGGTATCGCTTTGTATAAGGTTGCAAAGTTTGCCTCCAAACAGCAGAGGAAATCTCCCCAGTGGCAGGAGTTTGTATGGAAAGTGAATTTTAAGGCAGTTAAAGGTGCCTGCTGGGGGTCTTTGCTCCGCTCATCATCCCTCCCCCACCTGCTCTGTCAGGATAAGTTGAATTTGTCCTCCATGCTCAGGCACTGGGCCTCCTCAAATGGCTCCCCGAGGCTCCCCCCGGCAGGAAGATGTCACGTAGACAGAGGAAGGAAAAACAACGTGCAGCCGACCTCTCTGAGGAACTCTCTGTGCGGTGGGCTTTGGGTCATCGCCAGTCTTGACATCATCCGGCACTGGGACCCAGATGTACAACTCTCCAGTGATGCATCCCAGGGCGATTTTACTAAAAAAGTGAGTTCCCAAAGAAATCAGAGGGAGATCCTTTTTTTTTTTTTTTTTTCTTACCCGGGATGACAGGTAACAAATTGAGAGCAGCAACCATCAGAGGAGACGGCAGGGAGGGGGAAGCACCGGCAGCAGATAAGGTCAGTGTGGATCTGTTTAACATGTCTGACAGGCGCGAGTCCAGAGGATCCACCTGGGGATCACTGCAAAGCTTTACCACTTTGCTTTGGTGAGTTTTTTCCCACTTCCTGAGACACTCACATCTCTTAATCCCAGCAGAGATTTTATGCAGGAAGTATTTCTGCAAGGATGAAATGAAGCTCGACGGCACTTCCACCTCCTTGTCCTGCCAGGGTTATAACTTCAGATGAAAAATGAATGTGATTGCCAGAGTTGTTTTGTGGAGGATAGCGGCAGAAAACACAGGTGCAAAACGTCCCTAATTCCCTATTGTATTTAACTGTGATTTTTCTGGTTTTCTTTTAAAGCAAGGGTGTCAAACAAAAGGCCCTTGGGCTAAAACTAGCCTGCAAGAGGCTCCAATCCCGCCACCAAACCACCAAGAAAATGGTAAAAAAAAATTCCAAAGAAACATTGTTTTTTTTTTTCCCAGAACATTTTCTTAAGTACTGAACACAACACAGCACTGAGCTGAGATATTAGTTAAAGCTAGCTACTTTATTACTATCAAATTAGGTTCAAACTCATGCTGTCAGGGTGACAGCATGAGTTTGGGTGTACATTTCATTACAATTGACTTTATGTTGATATTGTTGTCATTTTTAGCAATAAGTGTTTTGTCTTGTGAAAATATAGGCATTTTCACCTCGTGTGTTCTCTGCCACAACAAAGAAAATTCTGAAGTTTAAATCTAAAGGTTTTGACGGTGTTATTTTACCTGACCTAAAATTTACGTGACACCCTTGCTTTGAAGGATGGGCTTCAGCATGAGCACAGAAACAAGAAATTAATTGTTTCACACTGGGTCCTTGTCTGCAAAGGCATCACTGTCTATAACTAACACTGTATACAGTCACTGCAGGCTGCAGAGGGAAAACTATGAAAAGACTGAGCAATGTGCAGTTTTAAATGATATTCTGTCACTTTTTAAACAGTATTATAATGAATGTAATTTTTTATCTCTTTGTTTAATAAATAAATTGGCTAATAATAATGGTTGTGTGTGGCCTGGAGTCCACAATTACTGAATGAAGTTTATCCAGTGTTACACTCATATTAGGATAAATAAATCATACAATTAAGAACCAACTTAATTCAATAAGTATTTGGAAACAAGTGAATGAATCCCATGGAGCAGTATGGTCATGTAGTGGTTCCAACTCTTCCTCACAGCCACAACATCAACAGGCTTTGGAAGCCTGGACAAATGGAGACGGGGTTTGAATAGAGTTTTGGTATTTTCTGTTGGCCATAATCACTTTTTATCATTTGGTTATTTTTGTTTTAATTATTTTAATTCCGTTGATAAAGAAAGGAAATCTATAGTGGACTTCACTGAGGATTTCTTGAATCAATCACAGCTATGAATCCTGAGCAGCCTCAACTTAACCTTTTATTTATGAAAATGCTCATTACATGTGCATGTGTGGGTTTTCTTCAGGTGTTCTGGTTTCCTTTCACAGTCCAAAAACAGTTGTTAATTGGCAACTTTAAATTTCCTTGAAGGTGAGAATGTGTGTGTGTCTCTCAGTCTTTTTTATCCTGACATGGACTGGTGACCAGGGGAATGACGTAACCTGCCTTTGCAAATAGTCACAACCCAGTTTGATGAAGCTGTATGGAAGATGGATGGAATACTAGTCATGATGGATGTTACAGGATTACTTAAAGAGGAGATACTCTCCCTCATGTAAGCCTGAGGTTTGAGTAAGTTCAAGTCTGATGATGTAATAAAAGCACCCTGCTGGCATCAACAAAGTCCAAGAGCCGGCACATGATCTAAGGTTTTTTCTGCTTTGAGGTTGTCATAAAGACATTTCTTATCATTTAGAGCAAAACTTGTAACGTGTCCATTGATATAATTGTGAAGACTTTTGTGTCTTGGTGGAAGTGGGTTTATGCTGTTTGGCTTCACTGAGATTCACTGAGGCTGAATCAGAGATTTGAAAGGGCGTCTGAAACCTTTTCAGAAGCAACCTGAGGGGATTACAAGGAGAAAAGTTTGGGAGCAACTCAAGAGGATCTAAAAGCAATACAAGTCTCTCTCTTAGCAGATTTCCCAAACTTTTTCTCACTGACGATTTCAAACTATTTTCATCTTACAATAGTATAATGTAACTCAACATATGACATGCAAAATGCTATGACAGAACAGCAGTTCATCAGATAGACAGAATACCTCACACACTCACTGTGATTTCTGCAGGCTATTTAGACACGTTTCACCTCAAATGTATGTTTTTGATCTGTGGAAGAAAACCTAGAAGAAAAAAAAAAGTCATGAAGAAGATGCAAATTCCACACAGAAAGGCCAAACTTGCTCTTTAATTCATGACTTAGGCTGTAAGACAAAAGTCCCAAACTATAAACCACAATGTGACCTGCTGATATTTGTAATTTAAGATTTGTTTGAAAAAAAATGCCACCAAAACCTTTGTAGATGAAAAAGACTAGCATTTTACATGTTAGTTGTGTGGTATAATGGCAGCCTATGTTGAAAACAAAGAAAATTCAAGCAGGTCAGACCACTGGCTTCAGTTGATTTAACCCAAGAACAACGATCAGTAGTACAATGAAGAGTGAACACTTTGGAGTGTGTTAACGCAGTTTATTTAAGTTCCCCTTTGGGTATCTCAGTGTGTTGTTGTACATCTGTACATCACAGCCTGCAGTTTAGTGCTCTTGTCTGTCTTATGAGAAAGTTATTCAAGAATAAAAGCTGAAGAGACTGACATAATGCGTTCACGCTGACTGACAGTTATGTGATCTAAACACACAGACAAGGAAACTGTCACGTTTAGCAAGCACAGCTTAATGAATCCTGTTGAGCAACGTCTCCATGAAAACACCTTTACAGATGAAACACAAATCAATGCTCAGACAGCTCAAACACGTTCTTGTCCTTGCTTCACCGACAGAAGAGAGGGGGAAAAAAAAAAAAGTTAAAATAGATGATCCAGAAACAGGAAGGATGTGAAGCGTTTTTTCAGCATCATCTGGGAGCGCTGTCCTGATTCCCAGGTGGGTGCTTATGCTGAGAATTTTGTAGTCTTGCCAGTGAGCTGTTGTTAGAAACAAACCTGCACATGGTAATATTTTAATAGCTTTTGCTCTCAGAGTCCATTTCAGCATGTTTCAAACACTCGCTGGCTGGGGAGATGGCCCCTCGCTCCACCTGCGTGTCAAAGATATTAATGGTTCTGAGTCACTTTGTGGCTCCAGACTCAGATACTTTGCTTCCGATTTTACTGAACATGACCACTTTTCCAAAGGCAGGAGGAGAAAGAGGAGTAGGAGGAGGAAGTCTGTCTGCCTGGCCGTCAGCTGAGCTTCTTTTGTAGGAAGAAAAAAAAACTCCTGCAAGGAGACAGTTTTATCTCCTAAAACGCACCAGAACAATTGTTTTCATGTGCCAAAGAGTTTGGCAAGGCCCTCAAACAGAGAAAGGATGATGGAGAGCGA
>OMNM01020727.1:8085-29429 GCA_900302745.1 Parablennius parvicornis | reverse complement strand
GAGCCTCTATGATGTCCAATACTGAGGCCTCCTGCTGCTGCTAGTTACTTGCATTGTAGTGTTTGATTCAACAGGGTTGGATTCAGTTCAATGTGGCAGCCTGCTTCAACCAAACCATTCATGCAACTTTACAATAAAAAATGACAAACTGCTGCTTTTGTGTAGAGCTTCAGGTGACAGTCACACGAGACAGACGTCTCTGCTTTGTGCATTGGTGTTGGATGAATCATATTCTGCAAAGTCATTGATATTTTTCATGCTTATTAGGCGAGAGCCAAAGGCGGGGATTCTCTTTGCAGAACTTGAGCGTTGACGCTGCACCAGATGTGCCAATGAACTGTGTGTTGTACGATTCCTAATTGCTCCCTTCATTTCTTTTTTTCCACAAACTGCTAAGAAGCCCACAGTAAGTGGCAGCTCGTCCTGTTGCATCCTGTTTGCCTTTTGGCAAATGTTCTTGTCGAGGAGAAACATTTACAAGGGTAAACACCTTGGAGGATTGAAACAGAAAGTGCCCGCGTTCTTTAATTAAAACTTCACTGAACCCAGACCGGAGCTGTCAAGATCTGTGATATCTTTCTCAGCTGGAGAGCTCGACTCTAGTCAGGCTTTGACATCTCTGGCCAATAGGGAAGGCGTCTCATGTGGGATCTTTTTGGCGCTCGGCAGGATGCCAGCGGGGAGGTACTGATCCGAGGGAGTGTGTAAATCATCTATTTCTGTAGTGAAGTGGTCAGGACTTTCCCCATTGGACGTCTCCTTGATGACACTGTAGGTGAGCGCCACGCTGTACGACGTGGGTTTCTCCATGCGCTGGGGGCCGCAGTGGCACAGCTTCTTGAAGGCGGCGCGGAACTTCTGTGACATGGCGTTATAGATGACGGGGTTGATGGCGCTGTTGAGGTAAATGCAGAGGCGGCAGAAGAGCAAGAACCAGGTGTCCAGGTAGGCTTTGTCCAGGAAGGAGTTGACCACCACTAAGGTGCGGTAGGGCATCCAGAGTAAGGCGAAGAGGATCACCACAACAGCAAGCATCTTCGTTACCTAGTGAAACAAGAACTGTTACCACAGTGAATGTGTCGCATTATCACAGACAACAGGGTTTAACTTCAGGCTTGAAGCACTAAGCACCTCTGTTTAAATCTTATCTATAACCTGTGACTCACATAATAAGATAACTGCTGCAAATGGTATTAACAAATGGTATGAACAGTAGCTCTTTTTTGGCACCGGTAACACATGACAACGTGACAAAGTGGAGGATCTGCAGCTGCATCTAGTCATTGACATCAGTGTATTTCCTATGGGAGAATAGATTTCACCCTTCAGATATCTCACAACTTAAAGCTTGTTTTTGACACTTTCAAAGGTTAGATTTCTTTTTGGGAAGACTATCGAATTGTCTGTGGCTTGTAAACACCTCATTTAGGAGAAGCCTCACAGGCCTCACAGGTGATTCGAACCAATAACTGTGTAATTTTATCACAATGATGTCAACTAGAGGGTTTGAAGAACTCGGGTCTAACCATTCGTTTCTGCTTCTTAAAGGTATTCAGCTTGTGAAACAAGAGTAACAAACAAATGCATGTTGTTAGATTTATCTTGGCATTTAAAAAAAATGGTGGTATCAATATAATAGGAGTATTCAAAGTAAGATGGAACGGTCGTATTGAGCTGATGCAGTTACAGGCCACAGCTGAATGATGCCAAAACTGCCAGACAATTCTTTTTTTTTTCTAAAACAGCACAGATTGGTTCCACTATAAACCCACACACTGGGGGCAATAGTGTTTATGTTTTTCTTTAGGATGTCGCTGCTCGAGGGAATTCATGATGTTATAGTGTGACATTGGAGTGTACCAGGAAGCCACACGTGTCAAATTGGATCACAGGAATGAAACCTCTGAGCCTGGACACGGGTACACACTCATTCAAGAGATTATGAGATTGCATTCGTTTGTTTTTGGTCAACTCAAAAGAGTGAAACCCCCAGTGCACTGCCATTAGAGTTGTTTGCAGAATTATCCAGAAAGAAAAAAGCACTGCTGGATCAGAAATCAAAAAGTAATACTGCTTTTTTGATAATCATAAGCCTTCAGGGACATTTTTTCAAAATGTTTTTTACAATCAGCAAACATCCTTGATCTCCACAGTGGCGTGTATTGACGATCACCGACGTGCACGATTCAGATCATATGACATCAGCAAGTCAAGCGATTACAGGGGATTACAATCACTTTTTTTTTTCTTTAAGATGAGGTTTTTGGCATGTTTATTGTGACTCCAAAGGTGATGTCTTTTCAAACTTACTGCTGTTTATGAAGAAGCCTAATAAAAAGGTGATCTTTTCAGTTTTGGGTTCATTACAGCAACATTAACTGAGACTGAATAGTTCTTTCCCCCCCTGGGGCCCAGACAGAGTTGTTATAATAGGTTATTTGTAAAATCATACAGCTATGTTTTTCTCCTATTTCTACCAATGTTTTTCACTTTTTGTAAACATTTGCACCTTGACAGGTCAGAATGATAAAGATCCTTTCTTTTTTATGGAACCCATTGCTTCTTTTTAAAAACATCATTTTCACTTTTTTTTGTAACTAATCTTGCCTGATTATTCTTGCTTTCTCTTTGTTTGTTGTTTTGGTTTTTTTCATCTTTAAAAAAAGAAGAAATTACCATAGAGCATTACAACTGACTGGTATAGCAGTAAAATTTCACCTATGAAATGCCAAAATATATATTTTTGGGGAGAATGCTGTGATAGTGGACCTCAGAGAAATTAGATACTGACAGCTCACTACACCATCTGGTGGTACAAACTGGTATTACAAGGCTGCATGGACTGGAGTTATTCAACTACTTCAGTAGACATTACTTTAGCATTTTATCTTTAACCTTATAAAATATTGCCAAACCTGTTAGTCACTATTCTCACATAGCTTTTGTTGTATGATTTTATTCTGCATTTCACTTGAGTCCCACTGTTTAATTGCAATAAGATTACTGTGGGTAAAAAGGTTCATTTGAATGTTACAGGTGCCAAATATTTTTGATCTTCTGAGTTCATATAAGAATGGGGTGTATGAGGATGAATATGGAACTGATCTATAATGGTTTGTTTTTTTTTGCATTTAAAATTATTCTACCTGTGCCGCTTAAGCTCTCGTGGAAGTTATTCCAGATGAAACTGTTTACCTGTTGAAAGTGTGAAATGCGCTTTAAAAAGAGATCTTGTGATGAGAGCATCAGACTCTGTTGTAGATCTGATAGCTCTTTGATGCAGATTAAAAAGAGCCACAAGCAAATCCAGACGTGGGCTGACCTTTTTAGTTAGAGCTTGAGTGCCTTTGTACTCACTTATTTTGGGAAAAATGCCTTGGCGTGGACTCAAACAGAATATACATTTTAACTCTAGAACCAACGGAACATACGTGGTTCAGCAAAGGTAGTCAATTCTGTTCTTGTTTATGTTAAGGAATAGGGTATATATGTAAGATTGGCATATATACTGACATATAATATATGTAAGTGTTGTATCAGTCTTTAAAAATTGCATTGTTACAGCATGAGGGTGGGCTGTAGGTTGAGCCGGATGTTAATATATTCATCTTAAAACCTAAAAGACGTTTGGATATGTAAGTCCAAAAAACCCCCCAAAAAAACATCAAACATTTGGTCTTGTCAGTTTGCATCTTTTCAGTTCTTATGTTTACCACCAACACCAGCATGAAAAAGATTAACTAAAATCAGCCAATTGCAGTTCTCAAAAACCACATATCACACAATCGGATACTGCTGATAGATGTCAAATCTGCATAAACAACTTAATAAAGCCTGAATTCGCTAGAATAATTGACAGGTTGGAATTTAGATGCGAGTCTTGTTCTTAAGTGAACTATATCCATATTTATGTTGTGTTGTCTCGGCTGCATCGAGGTGAGACTAATTGAATTTGATAAGGGCCTTGTCAGTGAAATGCTTAATTCTGGATTGTAATTTCTCCCTAACCTTTAGCTAACTCGCTGAGGTTTCAAGATCGAGGGGATGAACTGTTGCTTGTGTTCACGATGAGCCGTTAATGCCGAGCACAGAAACCACATGTGAGAGTGTGTTTGCAGTAGGGCGTTTAAACACAAGCTGTATGGAGAAAAAGAGCAAAGCTTGTTTGATTTGGAGTTAACCGATTTGACTATTCAATAGAGAGTAGAGCACCCTCAGGGTACCACCCCCACCCTCCCATTCCAGGAAAGACTTATTCCCCTAATCTGATCAACAAATGTCTCCCTGTGCTTTCTTACCTGGGTGTGTGACATGATGTGGCTTTGTCTGTTTATTTTGGAGTAACTGTGTGAGGTGACATGATCTAGACGTGCATTTGGTTATTATGAAATAGCGAGTAAGGTTAAAAATAAACGCCATTATGGGATTCTTTGCCGAGCAGATCTGGTAAACAGTCTGCTGCTTTTACGTTAAAAGCTCCTACTTCAGTAGGATTATGAGAGGTAGGACGTGCCGAAGCGTTCGTCTCACTCAAATATTTTGCCATATCACAGATTGTCAAAAGGGTCCACGATATTTTTTTTAGATTCAATCTTGGAGCGACTCAAGGGGGGGAAAAATGCTAAAAAACAAACAAAACTGCTGCTGTGACTTATAAATAAATCACTTAGCAGTGTGAACACATATTTAAGAACAATAACTCCACGGCTTATCCTTTTCGTCAGTAATTTGTCGTAAATTAAACATTTCTGTAAATTTTTGATTTAAAGAGTTGTCACATTTGTTTTGCCTGAATTTGCAAAATCCGGCAGACTCATGAGTGACTGAGAGGATGCTCTCAACAACTCAGTGGACTAAATATCAAAACTTTCATTTAATATTTTTCCCATTTCACTGAGAAATGTTCAATACCACGTATGTTTTGTTGCAATCTAATACATTTTTCCCCAAGTTGAACATGTATGAAAAGCTCTCCCTGAAGAGTCTGCCTCCAAATATGACAAAATCCTGTCTGGATTTAGTAGATGCTTTGTAGAAAACTATTTGGAAAGGTTCCATGCTACTGTTTAATTAGGTTTTACAACCAGTGACCAATTTCCTAAATGGAATTCAACTATGTTGGCTTTAATGTTACAAATATCACCTTTGCAAAGGCCTGCCAGAGGTTCCATTTATGGATGACCTGACAGTCTGAAAATTAAAGGCACCATCATTTTGTAACTGCTGTTGTGACAGTAATCACACTATTTTTAAGCCCCCGTTTACATGACAATGTTTTCAAGTGAAAATGCAAAACCTGTATAGCGTTTTCCATTTGCACAATAACAGTACTCAGAGACGCCAAATAAGCAACTTTTTGAAAGTGGCTGTCAAAGTGGAAATTTCTGAAAATGCTCCAATTCCATGTAAACAGTCGGAAACACAACTTTCCAGAAACACTGCTATTGCATTTGTATACCACAGCCATAATAACAAGTTCTTCTGCACATCTGCAAAAACAACAATGGCGGTCTCCAGAGTGTCATGGCTCCCAGTCAACATTCTCCGGGGACTTGGTGTAACTGTAATGCCAATCTAACTTCATCATCTGTCCTTACTAATGTCTGTTTACTCACCATTGTTAATATTTATAGCATACTGTTGTGCGTGGTTACATTACAAAAGCAAACACCAGCACCCACTAGTGGCCCGACATGAAAACAACACTGTTTTCAGCATTTCTGCGCAAACGAACATCTTTTTGAAAATGTTGCTGTGTAAACACAAAACGTTTCTAATTCAAAAATGATGCACTTTCACTTTCGGTGAGGCCCAAAATAAGGCCCGCGGGCCAAAGCTGGCCCACAAGAGGCTCCGGTCTGGCCCAGGAAACCACCAAGCAAAGTGTAACAATTAAAAAAAATAATAATAATTTTCTTTAGATTAATTTCCCAAGAAAAGCAGATACAACAAAACACTGAGACCTGAGCTGAGAGTTCAGTGAAATCTAGCTACCTCAAAGCATTAGCCTCCATGCCATGCAGCATTTGTTTTTTTACATTGCACTACATTTGGCTCCAGAAGGTTCAAATTAAAATTGCCTTCTTTTGGAGATTTTAGTGATTTTTATTAGAAATGGTTTTGTTAAAATGGAGACTTTTTCATCACACATACTCTGCATCACAACATAGAATAGCTTGAAAGTTTTGATTTAAAGGTTATTATGACACCATGTTGCTGGTCTGGCCCACTCAAGATAATATTGCCCTGAACCAAAATGTCATTGACACCCCATGGGTTAGAAGGTCTGTATTTCAAAATTCTCCTAAGTGGCTCTTATCTCTAGAAGTCAAGGTTGATACTTTTGGTCTCAGAGTTGTTAAGCTGTTACTTTCAAAGCTTTTTTTTTCAGGTGGAAATATACGAAAACAGTGAAGAAAAGTAAACCCTTGAGATTAACAGGTTAATGTTCTGTTGGAGCTCTTGGTCTTGGACTCTTTTGAAAAGCTGGGAAAAACATGTTTTTTTTTCACTTTGATGCTTCATTTGTTTATTTGGCACCTGAATGACTCTGAGAGCAGAGTTTTTCTAATGTAACATGCTTTAACGTGCTCCTGATGGTACTTTGTAAACAATACAAACTTTTCCCAAGACCAAGAATATCAACATGTCTCTACAGTTTGACATCCATTTCTTTAGTTTTTTTTTGTTTGTTTTAGAAGAAGGAAAAGTTAACTTTAACATTATTGAAAGCAGAGGTGTAAACAGTAATCAAAATGGCTACTCCTATAGTGACATTGCCAAAATTGCATTTAATAACAACTAATACTTAAAATACTCAAGCACATGTTTAAAGTATAAGTGAATTTTAGACCTGAACCTATCAAATTTCAAAGCATGTTTCTAAAACTACAATTTTTAAATAAATACTTCTGGGGCAAATTGTTTTGTTAAAAACAAATACAAAGCTGAAATAATCTGTATAGCTTCAAAGACTATGAAAAAAATTTAGTCCAAAAGGTTTGAATAAGTAAATTAAATTAAAGTCAATTATTGTAGGAATGCACATTTAAAGCATGTTTATTAGAAAAAAGGAAAAAAAAACTTTAGAAAATGTAAGTCATTGTGTAACCTTTACTTAAATCTCTGTTTAGATAAGGAGAAAACCAACAAAATACATAGAATAATCCCCCTATGTATTCGGGCTGGAGTAACAGGACTCTAATGCGTTATGATTGATTTAGAAAAAGTGCATTTCCAAGGGAGTGTTCTCTAAAGCAGTTCTCTCTTGATTTGATAAAAACGTGACAGACAAGCAAAACTGATAGATATTCCTAAAATGTTCTCCTGCTGATTATTGGAAATGTTGACTTTCACTGTACTTTTGACCTGTGCCGCAGCTGGATCTTACGCGCGCTCTTCACACACCTTTAATGGCACAGATGATAAATAAACAGGCTGAGGGGAGGGGGCGAGAACGCACCTGTCTGCGGGACGCAGCCGTGGTGCTGCTGGAGGACCTTGATCCGATCATCCTCCCCCCCTGACCGGTCTCCTTCTTCCACTTCTTGGTGCTGTCTTTGGGATCAGAGGGCAGCGGGTTGAGGAAGAGTATCCTGGCGATGAGTCCGTACAGGACGGTGGCGAGCATGAGCGGCAGCACGTAGAACACGGTGAAGTCCGTGAAGTAGATGGGCAGGTAATGGCTCCTGGACACCTTGTAGGCGCAGCTGAGCAGCACCACGTTGTCGTACACTAACTTCTTGGTGTCGGACAGAAAGAGCCACATGACGCAGTAGACGGAGGTGAGCGCCCACACCAGCATGATGATCTTCTTGGCTCTGGATAAAGTGCACAAGAATTGCGCTTTGATGGGATGGCAGATGGCAATGTAGCGCTCCACCGTGAAGGCGGTGATGGAGCAGGAGGACGCGTTTATCCCGAGGTACTGGAAGTACGTGATCCCCAGGCAGCCCGCGTAACCATACACCCACTGCCCGTGCAGCGCGTCGGTGATGTTGGGCAGCCCAGCGGCAGTCAGTACCATCAGGTCGGCGGCCGCCAGGCTCACCAAGTAGCAGTTAGTGGGAGTCCGCATGTGTTTGGTGGTCAAGACCACCAGGATGACCATAACGTTGCCCACGATCCCCAACCCGCATATAAGGGACACCAAGAAAATGCTGACCACCTTGTACTCGACTGTGTAGTCGGTCCAGACGTCGAGGGTCAGGTTCCCGTGCGACGACGTGTCATTCTCCAGAGTCAAGTTATCCATGGTGAGGTTTTCCATGACAGGAGGTGGCTTTCAAGGCAAGTACACCAAACTTACTAAACCATTGCCGCAATCTGCGGGTCTAGAAAGTCTCCCAGTACAAATCTTTCAAAAACTTCATGTAATCCAAAGTGAAATTTCCTCCGTGAAATCCAAGCCATTGAATGAAACTCCAATGAGTTGAAGTTGGCTGAGAAAGGAGATGAGGTGTTGCATGCAGCTCTGCTGCAGTCTCACTGCTCACAGACACACACAGTCATGACTGAGAGGCTCCCGCAGAGCCTCCTGCTCCTCAGAGCCTCCTGCGCACACTGAAGTCACAGCCTGACTCACCACAGCCAATAACTTTCTTTTTTCGTCTCACACCCATATTACCGCACATGATTGGTGTAGAATATATTATTTAGACAAAATAAAAGTAAATGTGTCTTTATGTGAATAAAACAAATGGATTATGAATGAAAAAATTGGCATTGTATGCACTGGCTGTATTAAGCAACGTACATTTTGTGCGTAAAAGCGCAAAAAAAAAAAAAAAAAAAAAAAAAACTTTAAATAAATCGTTAAACTATTTAGATATTATTATTATTATTTTTTTTATTTATTTTTTTACATCTGAATAGGGCAGATATGCTATTATTGAGCAACATTAGGGCTAAAGAATATTGTTCATGAGTCTCACAGTCACAGCTTCTGCTGGGATCTTGTTGTTTTGACCCTAATATACATAATCCACACTCAAACAGACAGTTTTTACCCTGACAAGTGAATAAATGATATTTATAAAAAGATTTAGGCATGATGTAAAAGTAACAAATGTAAAACACAGAAATCAACATAAACATTTAGTATTCTTACAGTCACATACACATTGAATAAAAGGCATCGAAAGCAATCTCACAATTTGATGTAAAGAAATCATTGTTTCAGCAGCAGCAAAGACCTTCAATTGATTTAATTTCACATTGAAAGCCTCCAACATGAACTGGTCAACAAATGTCATGTATAGATCTGCATTGACAGCAATGTCGTTAAAATGTAATTCAGCTGAAGTTTACCTCTTTTACAGTGAAGGTGTATAGTCATTTTTTGCTCTCATGCTTTCGAGTTTATAACTCTGCTTTATGTGCTTTGTAGAACACATCTTATTTAATGATGATTGTTCAGTCTGCTGGTGCAGCAGCATTAACACAATGCAGAGCAGAGATATATGCAGTTATCCTTCCCCAAAGCAAAAACAATTAAGCAGAAGTACACAGATGTATACTGGAGGGGGAAAAATACTGTATATTCCCCCACTGCAAGGACAATTACACCCAATGTCTTCCAATATCCTCTGTCTCCTGTAGCCTCCCTCCTAACATCAGTCGCCTATACAGTATGTTCTTCCTCACTGCATCAATTAACTTTTTCACTTGTGTTCCTCTTTTCCTTTTGTGTGCATCCTTTTTACTAATATTTCCTATGTATCACTTCAACCGTGTCTCTTAAGCAAAGTGGCATTCATAGTCCACTTGTAAAACTCAGAACCTGCATCACCTCCTCTACTTAAACCAGGAGAGGCTGTTTCACCATTGTTTCCCATCTAAAGTCCATAATGAGCTTTTTGGTTGGTGTTTAATGTCAGAATATTGGATTTCACAGTTTGGCCGCTGAACAGGCTGCAGAAGTGGGAGTCTGGCACCTTGTAGTTCTTTTATATTCTTCATGGACAGATGATTAGTGGTGTACTCTTGCATAAATAAAATTTTTTAAATAAATCATTAAAATAGGGCAAAACACTGTCAATTGCAAATGACTCAAATTATAACTTGATTGACCTGAAAAGTTCAATGAGTGTTTTCTAAAATAATCTAAACATTCAATAGTCAATATTCAGTATCTTCAATAATATTCTGTAATACTGTGTGTTATTGCTACTACCAAGGAGCTTTCTGGTGAATATTGTCTTTAATTAGATTGACGACCAACAAATGGGCCCAAAGCTCTATTTCTCTGCTGTCTGGTAGTTTTGGAATTTCTTCGTTTACATAAATGTTTACAAGATGTTTGCAATTCAACCCTGTGAGTCGTGATTGGTATAAAAGAGTCCCCATCGAGATTTTCCCCCCCAGATTTTTTTTTTGCCATAACAACAAACAGAAATAATTTAACATCTCACAAATCCACTGTATAAAATATTCAATGGCAAACAAATTTCAAGTCACCTCATCTAAAATAAAATCAAGAGGCAAGTGAATCATCTCAACAGTGTACTTAATGTCCTGTTACCAGAATGCATCATTCTTGGATTATATGGTTATTTGCAGTAGAACACATAATATACTGAATTACCCAACCGAGACACTCAGATCAGAATACACTGTACTGGACAGAACAAGACTTTCTCAATTATAACAACATGAAGTTCAGGCTGCATGTTTTTTTGCTTTGATAATTTAAGTTGACTTGGGCAGGCAAACAACACTTTGTCAATTATTTAAATAGTCTGACTTGTATAAGACCATTATGTTCAATGTAGCAAGGAAATAAAGTGTCTCTTCTTGTTCCCACTTGCGTTTCAGTGTCTCTCTTACTTTCTGTACCTGCACCCGCATTACTTCTCATGCCTCACTGACGAGGACAGGAAATGGAGGCTCATGCTGTTACTTGTTGTTCAATTACAGAACTGTGATGTATAATGAGAAAGTCTGGAACTCCGGATGTGAGGTCATTTGCTACTTTTGTTTTGTTGCTTGTTTTAGGTCAATAAACCCTTCAAGCAAGTTTTTATGTTGTTGATGATGGCATACTCCCAGTTATCTATATCGTTTTACATTGATCAATGTTGAAGCCTTTATTTGTCAACAGAACTATTGGGTGTTACTTGAGCAGTGAAAAAGCTTTTGGCATTTCTCTACTGGGTTTTGGATGACTCTTAAACTTTTAAACTGTCTCATGCTCTTGGAGATCTCTCGTGTCATCATTTCAGTCTTCAGATTCTACCAGAGAGTCTTGTTTAATTTCGGGTCAGAGTTTTGGCCTGTCTGTTCCAAAGTATGGATATCATTGTCTCTTTAGCATTTCTATTCTTCTTTAAAGCTCCTATCTCACTATACTGTCACATATTCTGAGCCAATTTCCTTCTATGAATTTCAGAACTTTGCAAAAGCGTTTGAATATTGAACATGTTCAAAGCATTTAGTCGGCTTTATTTCTTGCATAATAGTCTCATAGTCATCACAGATTCCTCAAATATTTTTCAACTCAGCTTCAGCAAATAAGAAAGTTAGAGAAATTAGATTTCAGTACGTCAGTCTGGTCTTAATCCAGGTCGTGGCCTTGTTTTTCAGCTTATAGACTTAGTTTATAATCTCCATTTTAACATGATATCTGATGATAGAATGATCGTTTTTCTGGAGCGATATCTTGTATTTAGTATGTGCTCACCAGTTCAACTACATGACACTTCTGTCGCAAATAGCAAACATGTTTAGCGTTATCTGTAGAACGAAGTAGAAATCTCAAGCAATTTTTGTGTGACGTGAAAGCAAATTTCAACATAAATTCCACTGGAAGTTTGTGCAACATTCTTGTGACAAAAATCCAATTCAGTGTGATTCCAATTGAAAATTACAAGAAATCTGCAATTTTTCTAGTGGCTCCGTGAGATCGGTGCTTCATTCCATGTTTTGTATCATTGTTTTTTTTCCTGCATACTTGTTATATTTGGCTAATCATGGTGATTGAAGGCGGTTCCCTCCACGGGTTTACCATCAGTGTTGCTTCTTAAGTAGTACACCTAAGACTGATTCCTCAAAAGGAAGTCATCTCCGCCTATGGCCATCACACTTTATATGTCTCACCTGAGAGTCATACACTATTAAATTTCATATTAAATTAATATGTTTAATTAATCTTCTGTTTTATTTTTATGAGATATTATTAAAGCATTCTAATAATATGGATATTATCAGAAACAAATTTATGAACTAATGTCAATGACAAAATAGAAATATAACATAAGAGAGAGGCTACGGTAACCATTAATCCTGCTTACAGTGAAATATCATCATATGATCAGGAGACCAGATTTACTGCAGGACTGATGAGGTGCTCCTTTGTTAAATAGGAGTGTAATGAAATAGCAACAGTTCAGATGGCTCTTACTGATATGAGTAGCAATAGTGAGCAGGACAGAGAGAAAGAGACAGCTCCCAGAAATGTGAGCAATTCAATTCTAACTTTCATATTTATCCTTGTTATAAGCAAAACACAAAAAAGTCAAAGATAGTGGCGTCACAATTATGCGATACAGCACGCATCTGCCAACACTGCTGACCGTAGTCCTCTCTCCTATTGATGCTGTTTAACATCAGCATCTGGCCTGTTTTCAAGACGGCTGCCAGGAGTTTCCTCTGAGAATCTGGCCTCTTAGAATCTAACAAAAATCTACGGTATCCTTTCTGGTACTCTCAAACACAGTTGTCTACGTACTCAAGTACATTGTCTTAACATTGTGGATGACATCCCATCTATTTGCTGAACTTGTGGCTGAAGCCCAAGTTGATGGGCTCTCGGGCCTACTAGGCCCCTGACAAAACAGACTGTCACCACCAGCATTTTCAACCTTCATCAATTTCCGGTACATCCTGGTAAGATATATCATGCCTCCTAAAAATGTTAAAACATCCCCTTGTGAGGAGGAGGTGGTCACAATGAGTGAACTCTCCCAGTTAATGGAGCCGCAGAGATAGACCTATAAAGATATGTTACTGCAGCAGCAGGACAACTTCAAATGTTCCATTCAGCTGATCATGGATAGTACTGACAAAAGATAGGATGGCGTTATCAGAGATGTACAGGAGCTGAAGACCAGCTTGGAATTCACCCAAGCAAAGTTTGATGAGAATAAGATGGGATTCACTGAGATTGAGGCAAAGATAAAGGCATTTGAGACAACCATAACTACTTCCAAGTAGGAATTGGATGCAATGCTCATTAAGCTGGACTACACTGAAAACTAGAGCAGGAGATCAAACATTGTAATCGATGGCATTGCTGATGAGAAAGGAGAGAATTGGAGTGAATCAGAGAAAAAGGTGCGGCAAATGCTTTCTAAAGACTTGGGCTAAAATGGAACAAATATGGACATTGAGCGTGCCCAGAGACTTGGTCAGTACCAGGAGAGTGGAAGGAGAAGAAAAATTGTTGTCAAACTTCTTCCTATTAAGGACAGAGAGCTGATTCTTTCTTCTGCCAAGAAATTAAAGGGCACCAAGATCTACAATAAAGAAGATTTCTCTGAAGCTGTGCGGCAGAGGAGGAAAGAGCTGTGGCCGAAGTTGAAAGCTGCCAGAGAAAGAGGTGACAAAGCAAGCTTGAAGTATGATAAACTGATCATCATTAACAGGGCTGGACAAAGTCAGGCATTGGCCTATTGAGCTTCAACGTTATTTTATGTATTCATTTATTTTTTTTTAATCCTTTTGTGAGTGTAGTATATCTGTATATGCATGTGTGCCTCTGTGCTGGACCAATAAGCCCGATGTAGCCTACTTGATTATGACAAAAAAAAACTTATGGTACAAGATATTCAAATAGGTTTTAAATATTATGTTAATATCTGACTTATTTAACATCAAGATGACCAGTATAAATAAACTACCTAAAGGTTTAATCCTTGCACATATTATTATACGTAGTCTGAGGAATACAATTCATGAACTTACTCAGTTTTTACAATTAAACAAAATAGATATACTTATGATTTCGAAACCCATCTGGATAGCTTAATAGACCATTCAGATGTTGATAGAGGGGGGTTTCAATTTATAGACATGATCGAAACTGGTTTGGAGGTGGTGTGGCCATTTACATACGGAATTATTTTCCTGTTAAAATGAGACATGATTTAATTGTTGATGATGTTGACGTGTTATGGTTACAGGAACAACTTCCATATTTAAAACCAATCATTCTTGGCTGTTGTTATAGGCCACCTAGTGCCTGGATAGATTACTTAAATGGTTTATGTAATATGCTAGACAAGGTGACTGAGGAAAACAGAGAGCTATACTGGCTGGGAGGTCTAAACATTGACTGGCTATCTGATAATTGTCCTTTAAAGAATAAGCTTAAATCTATGACAGACACTTGTGGATTATCTCAATTACTGTATCAACACACAAGAATTTTTAGTAATAGTAGTACAGGATCTTTAACATCAAAATGTATTGATCGTATTTACACTTATAACCCTGACTTGTGCTCAACACCCGTTTCTGTAACTGCTGGTTCCAGTGACCACAACTGTGTTGCTGTCTCCAGGAGAACAAGTCTACCTGGAGCCTGTCCTGAACTTATAGGGTATTTAATGAGGAGAATTTTCTAAATGAACTTGATAACATTAAATTGGATTTTGTATGTGCAATCGATGATGTGCATACCTCCCATAATTTATTTATGGATCTTTTCATGAGAGTTTTTAACAAGCATGCCCTGTTAAAGAAATGTACTGTTAAAGCCAGAAGTGCTCCTTGGGTTGATATTGAATTTAAGAGCTTGATGGTCCAAAGGGATGAGGCCAAAAAGGTGGCTGTTCTTTCTGACACTCTTGAAGACTTTTTTGTACTTTAAGAAATCATGTGACCAAGGTGAACAGAGTGAAAAAGAAAAAAATATTTTCAAAAGAGAATCTCCCAATAGTGGTTCAGAGAGTAAGAGAATATGGAATCTACTTCTTTTGTTGAATTGAATGGAGTTTATTTGTCTAAGCCATCACAGTTTGCAAATTGTTTCAATATTTATTTTGTTAATAAGGTTTCCAAACGTAGAGAAAATGAATTGTGCTGTTGATTCCAACTGTGATGAGCTGATTAAAAATAATAATAATAATAATAATTATGAAGGACAAACTGTTTAATTTTTAATTTCATCGGGTTAATGTTGTGCAGGTGGAGATTTTGCTGAGATCTTTGACTATTGGTGGGTCTGCTGGTACAGACAACTTAGATAGTAGGTTGTTGAAATTATCGTCACATATTCAACAGATGTCTGATTAGTGGTGTGTGTCCAAAGCTTTGGAAGGAGGGCAAGATCATTCTGTTACCCAAAGACACTAAATTAACTTTCTGTGGTCCGAATAGTGGGCCTATTAGCATTTTAACTTCTCTGAGTAAATTATTGGAAAAGATTGTATTTGAGCAAGTGCAAGATTACTTTTCTAATAATGATTTAACTACAATGTTCCAACGTGCTTATAGGTCTGGTCATTCCACCTGCACTTAACCACAATTGATGACTCAAAGCTAGTGGGTACAATATTACTTGACTTCAGTGCTGCATTTAATGTGATCGACCATGAGATTTTGATTTCCAAACTTATTGGTTATGGTTTTGCTTCTTCTGCTATCAAGTGGTTTGAGAGCTATCTGTCTGAGAGGTCGCAAAGACTTTATTTTAATGTTGCATTATCTTGTAGTAAATCCCTGGACTGTGGAGTCCCTCAAGAAAGCTGCCTGTTATTTTCATTTTTTACTAATGATATGCCATATGTGCTCAGTAAGGCTACATTGACTATGTATGCCAACGATTCTACTCTTTAGTATGCAGCCCCTTCATGTTCAGAACTTAATCAGGTTCCGTCTTGTGAGATCAGCAAATTATTTAACTGGATCAAAACAGATAAACTTATTCTAAATACGGTATATCAAAAACAATGAGTATAATATTTGGTTCCAAGTATAGAGTATCACAAAATCCTAAATTGAATATACAAGTAAATGATCAAACTATACAGCAAGTAGAGACGGTGAGGTTTCTTGGAACTTGGCTAGATTTTACATTGTCATGGTCTGACATCAACAAAGTTGTTGCCAAAATAGGTAGAGCTGTTGCCATAACACTTAAATGCATACTGTTTCTTAATTCACATTGGCTCAGTCAAATTGTTTGTACATTGGTATTATGTCATTTAGATTACTGTTCATTTGTATGGCCTGCTGCATCGAACTGTCTTCTAAGAAAATTACAAGTGGCTCAACACAAGGCTGCAAGACTGGTTCTTGGTTGTTCTGCAAGAACGAGTGTTGCAGAAATACATGAAAGACTTGCTTGCCTGACTGTCAAGGACAGACTATCAGCTAATATATTAATATACTTTCACAAAATTATTAACACTCAGACTCCTAAATTTCTTTATGATAATATAATTTACTGCTTGAATACGCTTTCACATTACAGGAGAAGTGCGAATACTCAGCAGATCACTTTGCGCCGACCTAAATCTAACTCTATGAAGAGGACGGTATTCTACAGGGCAACTGTTCTTTGGAACAATATTCCAGTTGTTGTACGTGATATCAAGGGAAAAACTGGTTTTAAAAAGAGACTAAGAACATACTTTGTTCTCAATACAATAATACAATCTTGATTGTTTGAGTGAGGTTTTGTCTTGTGATACAAGTAGGGTATGTTGCTGTTCTCCATTTTGTTGTTTTTATTGTTTACGTTTTTATTTTAATAAGTGCTTTTTCTGTTGTTTTTGTCTTCTTTTCAGTCACTGAAATGTGATGACTGTTTTATATGTACTGTCTGGACCCCAGGAAGACTAGCTGTCGTTTTGGCGTCAGCTAATGGGGATCCTTTTTAAATAAATAAAGCAAAAATAAATAAATATGCCGCTCCTATGGTCATTAGCTTGTTTTCATTGCAAGGTTTTGTCATCACTAATTCGATTCATCACAGCACAGATTTGTACATCATCACTTTTTGATGAGAGCCACAACCCAACGTTGTTGTGATTTTTAAATAACTATGGCAATAAAGCCTTCCTATGTCCTTTTGACATCTAAACATCTGTGTCCCAAATCTTGCTTTATAGACCATTCTTCTATAGCCAACCTACAAAAATCCTTTGACTAAAAAAATGAATTACCTCCTAAAAGTGATCATAGTCATGAAAATAAGAAAATGTTATGCTTGGCACGGCTTCCTTTTGGTGTCCGCACCTGTTCATTCTCACCTCTTCAACGCTGGCTTCAGCCCAGGACATGTTTTTCTTGGATCGGTGGCTCTGAATCAGCTGTAAGTGTGGCTGCGATCCCAAATAACAGTTTGCACATGGGAGTTCTGTGATGAACTGCTGCTCAGTGGTGGAGTTGGATCCGGCTGCACATTTGACGCTTTCTGTTTCACTCTGGGTTGTTTACTTGAATAAAAATACAGATGTATGGAAAATGAACAATGTCATCAATTCATGCATTTTTGATCTTGTGCACTTTTTGATAAACGTGAAAATATGATGAACGGGACTCACAAAAATGGTTTACAGACAAGGGAAAGAAACTGCAGTCAATGAATTGTCTTTACTGTGCAGGCCTCTGACTCAGTCACCAAAAACAAAAATAAAGATTATAAAGCACCAACAGTTGTCCAACCTGCTGAATATTGAATAAGTGGTATTGATTATGTATGAAAATCCACTGTATACAAATATTGTACTGTATAAAGCAACCTAAACAAATATTTTCAGTTCTCGTTAAACTACTAAAACCATTTTTTTTTTTTTTTGTTTTTTCAGCACTGTTGTCTGTGTTTCCAACATGGCTGACCATCCCTGAATATTTCCAGTATATTCTATATAATCCATTTCCATTTCACTTTTCTGTTCCATTCAGGACTAGAAAAAAAAAATCGTATTCCAAGAACATCGTTAAGATTTCTGCACAGTCACACAGGCTATTAAAATAAAGATTTGGAGTTTTGGATGGCACAGTGAGGTCCAAACGTCGATGACAGCATGCTGGGAGAGACTGGAAGTTCTTTCATGAGTAAAGGTAGATTCATAAATATACAGTAACGACTGCACGCAGGCTTCAGGGAACGCAAAGCAGCATGCTTCCTGTAATGTGAAGACGTTGTGCGGTAAAAATACGATCCTCAAAAAGGCAAATACTTCCCTGTCAAAGCCTCATAAAACTGAATTCTCTCCATGGTTGATACTTATGTAGATGCTGACAGAAGAGTACATTAGAGTTGACGTTAAACCACAAGACAGCAGTTTTATTTGTGGCATTTCCCGCCAAAAAAACCCAATGACATGAATGTAAAATCAGTCTACACTTAAAATCATGCTGTTCTATGGCTGATACAGTCCACATGTGCAGCATCGCCCTTCATGCTTGGCATTGCTGTTGTTTCAGCTTCCCCAAAGATGTGATGGCTCAGGGGTTCACTCAGCAGCCAGGAAGTAAATGATCCTTTAACACGTCAAGTGCATTTCCCCAAAAACTTGAAATGTACCATACGAGAGGAGCAGCGCCACATTAGAAGAGGGACTCTGTGGGTCAAAGATGCAAAGATTTGTTTTTGTGGCTCTCAGCTGGAGTGTTTTGTTTCTGGTGTGATGTGGGACTGTGGGGTCAGTAGCAGGACGTGCGGCTGGTTCAGATCTCGTCCACTGCTGACTGACGGATCGGGTGCAGCACAGTAGGTCACTGTTTGACATTCTTAATGTTTGCTTTTGTGTTTTTTTTTCTTCCTCAGTGCTCATTTCAGTCATTTACCTCCCAGCCTGGTTTGTTCCCCTGCGGCTCGGTGTAATTGTTCTCTCCAGCACTGCCATATTGCACCAAAACACCAAGTCTGTAACAATATCAGCTATTGACAGTGAGCTGGTGTTACTTTGTTCATAACATTTGAACTTCGGGGCTGCTTTTTCTTGTCAATCTGAAGTAGAATTTTCTGTGATTTTTGAGAAGAGTTACTAAACTGTCAGTTAATGTAACACAGCAACAATACAACTGCACATTATTGGAGCAATCAAAACAGACAATTAAAAATACCTTGAGGTTTCATAATATATTCATTCAGATGCAGACTGTACACACTCTTCATGTATAATGATAATTTCTGTTTTATTCCTACTACTAGAATTTATGTATTTTTATTAACGAGAGGCTGAATGCTCAGGGACTTTATCGCTGCCTTTTTTTTATTATCAGCTGTTGCTGATGTAACTCACTGGCAGCAGCTTCTATCTCCATGCGCATTTTATTGAAGTCGTTTTGAAATGTTTCCAGCTATCAAGAACCATTGCCGCAAGGCAAACTTATCAGATGAAAAAAGATCTTGGCAAATGTTTTTTTTTTTTTTTTTTTAAGTCAGAAGAGAGCAGAATAAATTAGAGGGATTAAAACCCAGACATCCCCTACGTTCATTGCTGGGTCATCCACAGTGTGAGCAACCTGAACAGTGATGTGTAGTTATGAAATGTCATTGTCTCAATTTATCTGGCTTGTTTTGGCAACATTGACGACCTCATTCAAAAATGCTTCAAAATTAAACAAAACTAGGCAATCACTTGCTTTTGTGGAAAGAAATGCCCAGTTTCCCATCTGGAAGTGTGATGATACCTCAGCAATAAGACGTCATCATTTGAAAGACTTGCAACTATTATCATTTGTTCAAGGTCTTGTTGCATATACGTCTAAACGGCGGAACATTAAAACTAAATACAAAAATGTAACTAATCTATGCAAGGTTAAGAAAGTCTAACAGAATAAACACGCTCCCTAATTCTGCATGAAACAATGAGTGAATCATGAACGCAGTACTAAAACCAAAAACACAACAAAGTTTTGAATGTTTTCTTGTTGTTTATTTGCCGTAGGTAATGAGACAAGGGAGTAGACTTTGTTGTCTGCAGGGTGATTCATGGTGGCTGTACTTGCAACATATAGAACTCCCTCATGTTTTTCAGTACATGTCAATGCATTCAGTAAATCTGATTTAAAATGAGTGTTTTATGAGAATAACTTATGGTTTTACCTTCCACGTGTTGCTTTTCCTCATGGTTTCTTTCTTTTTTATAATCTATTTTATTCATATTACTGAGCACATGGGGGTTAAGGACCAAAGTGGTGGCAAAGTGACTTGAACTTGATCCTGCAGTTATTCTCCAACAAGACAGAGTTCCTAACCACCAGACTAACACTCTCCCATCATGGTTTCTTCAAGTAGAATTAAAAAAGGGGAAAAATAGGTGAGAAATTTGAGAGTAAGGGAATTTGATCTCCTGTTATCCATGGTTGAATTGTCATTCATTCAAGGATGAATCTTTTTTTTATCCTAGAAGGTAAAAAAAAAAAACACACACACACACACACACACACACACAAAAACACATATCCTTCACTCTCAGGGTACCTAATAAGGTGGATATTGAACATACAACATGTCACAAAATATATCGAGAACAATGGATTGAAAGATAATATCAGTACCAAATTATAAAGTGACTCTTTACCTGGCGCCCCCTGCTGTTCAAACCTTACAATTACATTGGAAACACCACAAGTGCCTTTCTTTCCCGTTCAAACGGAGAATGATAACCGCTTTTACCATCTGGTTACATTTATGATGGACTTCAAATTGAAAACAGGTCAGCTTCAATTTTTTATTAAAGGAAAAAGGCGCCAAAGAAGCTCAATTAGTCACTAACTTTACAACAACTCCGACTGTTGTGAGTGCTGATGCAGAAAAGATCACGTAAGAGTTTTGTTTTCTTGTTACCTGGGGAAAATGTATTTTAATTTACCACTTGTTGACACTGTACATTGCCCCTAAAAACCATAAATCGTCTGAACTAGTCCCCTGCTCATTTCAGTGTGTTTTCCTGGTGGTTCACATTGTATCAAAATAAAAAAAATAATAAACGAAATAAACACCACACTGCTAAAGTATGTTTACAAACGATTTGCAGTTAGAACTAAACACATTGAACCAATGATGGTTTTATTTTGTTTGTTTGTTTGTTTTTTATGTATGTACACATTCATACACACATATTTTCACCAAAACGAAGCCATATTCGGACGTTTTCTGTACAACTACTCTCAAAGCTTTCAGGTTTCACTCTAAAATGTAACAAGGCAAATTTGAAAAACCGTTCCAGTACATCATGACAAAAAACTAATTAAAAACCAAATGATTCTTTCGTGTGGCTCTCCTCCTGTTGTCCACCTGGTGGCAGCAAGACCATAACTTTACAGTCTTTAGTCTATAGCGACTTTTTTTTTTTTTTTTTTTTTTTGGGGTTCTTTTTTTTTTT
>OMNM01020719.1:54051-78401 GCA_900302745.1 Parablennius parvicornis | reverse complement strand
AAGAGGAAAAGGATCTGCGGTCGTCCAAATTTGAGAAAAACTGTCGATGCTCGCCGTCTCGTGAAATCTTTGTGCTCATCTAACCTTGAGCCTGCGTCCTGTATGTCTTTCTGTCCCCGGCTTCTCTCTGCGGTGTGTAAACTTTGCTTGCCGGAGATACAAATAAAGTTATCATCATCGCCCCTGACGAGATTAAAACACACTTTGCCGAGCTTGCACTTGGAGCCCCATAAAACATGCCGATGGTCGTCTCCCGGTCCCCCCGCTGCCTGCCCGTTATTATCCTCCAGAGTGAAGGCGGAGATAAATGACATTGAGATACGACGGTGGACTTATAGACTGATAAAGAGGGCCATAATGTGTCTGACCAAGTGTCCTTCCTCCCTCCTCCCCTGGGTCATACATGATTATCTTCAGAGGGACGAGGGGACCCTTCAGATCAGCCTCAGATACGATGGTCACTGCAACAAACTGAGGAACGAAGGGCCCCGGCTTCGCAAAGTAGTAACAATGGTTAGCTCTTCTGCTGCAATGCAGCACTATGTCGTCCTCTCTGCTCCCTTTCTGTTTTCTCTCTTTTCCTCGCTCTGTCTCTCACCCTTATCTCCCGCTCATAACACACAACTACTGCTTTACTTTCTACGCTTGAGGGGAGTCAGATAGAGGAAATGAGTCCAACATTAACCACAAGCAGAACCTGTTGTGGTGGTGTTTCGCGTAAATAGGAGTGCAGTGTTACCCGTTTGTGTGTTTGTGTGTGTGTGTGTGTGAGAGAGAGAGAGAGAGAGAGAAAGAGAGAGAGAGAAAGAGAGAGAGAGAGAGAGAGAGAGAGAGAGAGAGAGAGAGAGAGAGAGATTGGGTAGTCGACGAGATGCAAAGCCCGCAGAGATAAGTTGGGTTAAATTGTGCGAACAAGCCGTAAGCTGGCTTTCGTCTGGGAAGCACTTTTCTCCTCCTTCCTGCTCGATCTTCGTAGTCTCCGCTCACTCCGTCGTGTTAAATCAATACAGTTCCGTCTCCTTCTCAGCTCTGTCTTTATGTTGGAGAGTATTAGCTACAGCTCTCGGCAGACGGTGGCCGCACTGAACTTTAATCATGGAGAAGTTCACGTGGCGGCGCAGACAGCTCCAAACAATGTCTGTGCTGAACCACTCGGGCTCCTTACACATGCTCTTCAGCGAGGGGTGAGCCTGTCATATCAACATCTGCTGAATGTCAAAATGTTTGTCTGACTCAGGGAAGATCTGCCTCTCGCTGTCAGGTCAGTTTGGATGCGGCCCCAGATCAACTTTAACACAAGCTGTTTTAGTGGGAATGAAAACATTACATTTTCCTCATAAAAACAGTAGAATTTCATAACTACAGGCAACACCGAACCCAATGAAGAAGTCATTAAAACAGTTGAAAAATATGAGAACAATATTAGCACATTGTTTATACTAACATCTCACACCGGTGTTAAAAAAGTGAACTTGTCCTTGAAGCCTCTCAGAGTTTACCCACAACTTTATGCTGCTTACAGTTTCAAAACTCAAAAGTGAGGGTTTGTACAGTGGCAGTAAGATCACCGTCACCTCAAAGTACTTTCATAGAGAAATACCAACAATTCCCTATAAACAAGCAGAGGAGATGGTGGAAATGAAAGACTCCCTTTTAACAGGAAGAAACCTGCAGAGCCAGACTCAGAGGAGACTTTCTACTGTTCTTGCTTGAGGTTCGAGATCAGCGGTAGAGAGCCACAACAAACCAACAGATTGTTAGAAGAAAGCAAGCTAATCCACTCTCTGCAGACTTGATTGTAAGAGGAGACTCAGGAACTTTCAGTTTTACTGTCAGAGATCCTGCACGAAGATAGAGAGGAGAGAGTCTGTTAGTCACATCTAATGGTGAAACATCCCTGTATGTAGAGTGAGAAAGGAAGGAAGCTCAGTGTAGTTCTCCCAACAGTCTAAACCTGTAGCAGCTTTCGTATATGGTCCAGGGTGTCCCGGACCAGCCCCAACTGTAAGCTTTATTAAATAAAAAATGTTTTAAGCCAAACCTTAAGGGAGGCTATCTGCCTCTTAAACTGAAACTATGAGCTGGTTCCTCATGAGAACGCTAAAGGCTCTGCCTCACATGCTACTTGTAGAAAACCTAGGAACCTGAAGGGGGCAGCACTCTGAGAACCAAGTGTTAAGTGCTCTATACATTAAAAGCAGTATTTTAAATTCTATTCTAGATTTAACAGGGAGCCATTGAAGAGAGGCTAGTACTGGAGTGATGTGACCTCTCCTGCTGGTCCCTGTCAGGACTCGCTGCAGCATTTTCAATCCGTTGAAGGCTTGAAAGCTGTTACTTGAACGCCCTGACAACATGAAGTTACAATAGTCTACTCTGGAAGTAACAAATACATTCATTCATTTCTCAGTGTCACTCTGAGTCAGGAAATTTCTAATTTTAGAAATAGAAAATATTTTTGGGGTGAAAAAAAGGCAGTTCTGCAGACTTTTTTAATGTGGGAGTTGAAGGATAAATCCTGGTCCAAAAAAACTTGCAGGTTCCTCACAGTGGAGGTGGAGGTCAAAGTAATACCATCCAGCTCTATTTTACACAACAAGCTCTCCAGTTGGTACTTGGATGGTCAATTTTTGAAAAAGATGGCAGATAAACGAGTGGACATGTCGCTCAAAGCCTCTAGAATAGCGTACGATGGCCATCACGACTTGTCACAATCTAATTATGGTTAAATTAATGTTTTCTTGCACAAATATAGCAAATTATCGGCTCAAGTACACAACTAACAACTGACTTCGGTTTTAAAATTGCGCCCAGTAACTGGCGAAAAGGAAATATATTACTGTTGAGGCAAAATGTAATCACACGTCACAAGGTAATATTTAGTCATCCAGAGTGCATTAAAATTCACCATTGCAGGTCCCAGCGTTGGTCGCCACCCATATATCTTTTGGACACCAGGATGTTTTGGGTGGACACTCAAACCACTGCCAGCTCATCCAAACCTTTATGTCTTTAGAAAAGTGTCTCGTTTGGCAAGATGATCAGTGTCATCTGGTTTAGGGTTAGATAGATTTGTGCATGGTCTGCATACCAGTTATAAGTTAATGGAGTGTTTCCTGCTACTATTCCCTACAAGAAGCATGTCAATGTGAAAAGTATAAGTTCTGACACAGAACCCTGTGGAACTCCATGGTTAACTTTAGTTTGAGCTGTAAACACACATATTGCAACAATTTCTTTGAAAATATCTCCCAAACCACCAAGATTTTAATATTAAAATTGTGCTTTAGAAAGCTATATTTTACCATCACGTTTTCATTCGGATTTGAGAAAAAAAGTGTTTGTGTGTTTAACTAATCCACTGAGACATCTCATGGACAAAACAACCTACAGCTGATCTTTTAAAAAGTGTTTTATGGCATAAATGGAGTCAGAACTCCAGCATTGCATTGAGGTCAGTGGTTTATTTTTGAGTTAAAGTAATTTTGTTGTTGAAGACTTCAGTCTTCACTCCAAGTCCACAGCTCTGCACTCACACACACCTTTTCATCACCTTCCTCTCACCAGTAGCTGTAGGTTAGAGACTGTAAGAGCCCACCTTCCACTCCGTCTGTGCCGTCCCACCCACTTCTGTCTGCTCACAGTGTGCTGCTGTCTCGCTCCCATTTCTTTTTCTTTTTTAACTCTCATTATCTCTCGGCCTGTCTCGGTCCCTCCTTTCCTCACTCTGTCACTTTCCCGCTGCCTTCCTCTGTCATTATTCTGCCCACATGTCTAGACTGAAGAGAGAACTTTGGCTGCTTGCCTGTGTGTGATATCCATATGTGACAGTGTATGTCTGACACCCTCGTGCCTCCGCTTTGTCGAGTGCTTTTGGTTTAATTTGGGTCCTTTTCTTTGGCTGAGGAGAGAAATTCACATATTGATTGCGTTGGGCAGAGAGAGAGAAAGACATGAGCATGTAAAACCTTGTGCCGTTTGAAAGATTCTCTTTTCTTCAGCTAAATCAACCACTAATTTGGTGTGTTTTATAATACTTGAGGGAAGTGAAGGAAAGAATTAATAGTTTTTCTCTTTTATGGTCATGTTAAAGGTTGGTTGTCTTATTCAGAACAGTTACACTGAAAACTTTGTGTTTGTATGTACAGATCAAAGTCACTGCTGCCAGCCAATCACAAATATACATGTTTAAATGTATGTTTAAATGTATATGTTGAATAATCCACAGCTGCTTGTTTCAAGTATTTGGTCATAATCCTTATTAAAAGTGCAGAGAAGTTCTTCATCAATAGCTCCTGACCTAAGAAGCAGACTAATGGTACATGTCCACAGGATCCGTCAATTTTCCTTTTCCCATTCATGTGCAGAACGTTTGTGACCGAGCTGCCATCTTGGTCTGGTTTGAACTCCAGGAGCAGACATCTCAGCAAATGTTTGCGTTGACACGGCAACATTAAAAAAAATATTCCTGTTTAGACGGAAACAGCAGAGATAATGTAGTTAGCATGTTGGGCCATGAGTTGGCGCTGTTGGTTGGTTTTGTAATGAAACCACACACACACACACACACACACACACACACGTATGCAGAAAACAACACGCTATAAACGTTAACAATGGGAGAACACAGACATTCTAGTGGACAGACGACCAAGTTCAAAATAAAACTACCAAGTCGAGGAGATTCTGGACTGAGAGTCATGACACTCTGGAGGAAACATTGTTTGTGTTCATCTACTGAGCATGTGCAGGAGAACTATTTACTACAATGGCGCACATTTCAGGAGCGTTTTCAAAATGTTGTGTGTTGTGTAAGTGGACACCCGAAACGTCACTACATTTTTCTGATTTCACTTGAAAACGCTGTGTAAACAGGCCCTTAAATAACAAATGCATTTTCTTGTTTTTCTTCTTTTTTTACTTTAAACTGTTCACATCCCAGCTTCGATGAAGTGTAAAAAAAGAATAATTATTTTGTGCATCCAATAATATGCGCTTGTCCATGTTGCATTATATCTTTCTGGAATAAATGTTTCAGGGAAATTCACAATACTGTCATGTTTAGGATATTTTATGATTTCTAAGGGGGAATAGTTTATGTCAAACATCTGTGCAACCTTTATGACAAAAGAGTTGTTTTCACAGTTTTCCACCAAATTTGTCTGTAGTCACAAAACATGCTGATCATCTGATATTAAGATAAAAGAAAACACATAACATGTCTTTACATATTAACAACTTACATTGCAAACACGACTTTTCATAGTGACAATATGGATTTATTTGATCCAATTCTTTCTTTTGCTATTGTAGTCTTCGTCTTTTCTTCCATGAATTTTTCTTGCTTTTGCCTTTTTAAGTTTTTTTATGCATCTTGGCCATATTTAAGGTATTTAGCTATTTCTAACCACGGTGCTGTTTTGAATGGTTGGAACAGTTTTAGCTATATTAGCAATTTGAATCTTTGTTTTTAACAGTTTTCAGTGATTTTGAAAAAGCCATTTTATCTATTTTGAGCAATTCTGGCTGTTTTAAAAATGAAAGGAAAATGTTTATTTATTTTCTGAAAGTTTGGAGGAGCTGCTGCAGGGAAGCTGAAGAGACTTCCGATCTAGAATGTAAGTGAAGGTATCATCAGGTTTTGTTTTTAGAAATTAGTGGTAATGTTGCTGTGTTTTTGTTGGTTCAACTGTTTGTTCTGCAATTAGCCATTTTAACTCTATTCATAACCATGTTAAAGTCTCTCTGTTATTTTATAATTCAGGACATAATTTATCTGATTCACTTTATTCTCGTGAGTTTCACCTTTCAGCTGTCATCAGATATCTTAAATAACGCCATACTGGTTGATAAGATCAGGCTGCTAATTTGTCGGTCGGGGACTGTTTTTCATTGCAGTGATCTGTGATACAGAACGTCCTGGAAGCCTCTGTTGTGATATCATGTCGGCGTGTGTTTTCCCCGAGTCTGCTGCAGGTGTGATAATACAGCAGCTGATTCACTGCCGTTGCTCACAGGAAGAGCGTTTTCAGGTAATGGATTGTTGTGGGTAATTACATATTCCCATCCTCCAGAGGGAGGCCTGCATTTCCTGCAGCATTTCAAAGTCCGAACACTGCGACTGGAATATGGAGCTCGGACTCAGGCTGTCAACTCTCCGGAATAAAAAGCCCGGCTGGGATGCTGAATGTTGCTCATTTTTTCCGTGAAAGCATTCAAAGGGGAATAAAACTTCAGATATGGCAGTGAGTGATAAGCCGTGTGCGGGCGCACACTTCTCGCCTGGTGGTGGGTGAAGAGAAAAAAGAACCTGGCTCATTTTTTACTGCGCTGCATCGTCCTGTCACCCGGCCCCGCTGTGACCAATCAAAACTGTACACGTTCACACTCCAGGTGGATCACATTGTAACGTCGCTCACAGGCTTCTATTTCAGTCAGTGTGGCTCAGTGCTGCACTCACCGGCCAGGACATTAGGTACACCTCACTGGGAGCAGGCTGGGAACTCTTTGTCCATCAGACCTGTCTTCATTGTTGGTGGTATGAGTTCACCTTCATGTTCTGGTGGAGATTTTCATCCACATTGATGTGCTAGCATCCAACAGTTGTCTGATTTATCTGTTGAAGGTCCACGTTGCGTACGTCCACAACTTCATTCTCTCTGGGATCTGTGACTGTGGAGGTCACTGGAGATCACAGAACTCATCATAATGGTCAAGAAACCAGTTTAAGAGGATTTGAGCTGCTGGAAGTCTCCTTCAAAAGACGGTCCGCTGTGGCCATACATGGACGGACATCCTCAGGTAGACTGTGGAGTTTCAACCTGCTCAGTTCATACTAAGGGCCTGTTCACACAGCAACGATTTCAAGAGAAAACACAAAACTTTCATTGCGCTTTGCGTGTCCGTTTACACGACGACGGTACTCAGAGACACTGTGAACACAACTAACCGAAAACAGGTCCCAAGTTGGAACTTTTCAAAAATGAGAAACTGCAGCAGCTTCATGCCGCTCCGGTTTGACAAACACAACATGAGTTAACTCAAACGTTTCAAAGTCTTTAAAGTCTTATAGGGTCTCCAATGTCTTCAACACGGCATCAATTATTCTATGAGTTTGAATAGTTTAAGGCCACTGTAAGCCGCAAACTTATTCAAAGCATTTGAAAGAACCTTGTGAAATCTAAACTTAAGAAAAAATGAGAAAAAACAGTCGGTTTGATTTCACCTTGTCACATCTACACCTTCTCATACATTGTTTTCCACTCACAGTGTGGCTTTTCTGTAATCAAATTAAATTCAAAATGTGTGAAATCCTGTTGATCCCAACAAAACCGACTGATTTAGCTGGAAAATAGTGACAGCAACTAATTAGTCTTCTGGACTGCATCTTCACAGCTTCTCCTGTGAAGGTCAGAGATCTGAAAAGTTGCAAAATGTAGTGAGAAAAATCATTTTGTTAGCAATGCCGCCACCCAAAACAAAACTTCCCACATCACAATATGTAGGAGACGGTAGGGCGTGAGAAAGCGGGGTCACGTCTCAGTCCTTTGTGCTCAGCTGGGCTGTTTGTCTCAGAGTCTCACGGCTTTGCGTTACGTTAGGAATTGAAAGTGCTTCCAGAGCTAATCACTGTTTGTTTTGTGCTGTTTTGACAAATCACGACGGCTGTGCAGCTTATCAGGCCGCGTTATTACCCAGTGTGAATATCCACTCCGTTCGAGACTGTTTGCTTTGTAAATTCAGACTAAATATTGTTAACCGGTGAAAGAGCGACCCGTACATTGATACGTCTGCGGGGTCACATGACTGATCTGGATGGTAACAACATGACCTGTTGGGATGTCAGCGGTGTGGAATTGTTTCCACTTTATCAACGACAGTAGTTATTTTGCCACCCATCCCAACACAGATGTTCTTTTCCCTCGACTGAAGTCACAAAGGGAGAAAAACCAACACCGGCTTTCGAAGCTGTTTTCACACTGATATAGTAACTTGGTCAAATTCCAGAGCATCACAGACTTCCACACTTTTAAAAACTGACTTAGTGGATCTGTTTCAGAGTGAAAATGGAATATATGGCAAGATTTATTCAAAAATGTTTCATGGCGGCTTAATTGAAAAGTCAAAAGCATTTAGTGGTTTGTGTAAAATCGAAGTTAAATATAACTAATGTAGTTTGAGTTTAAATTACAACCTCAGTGTTATATTTCACTGCTTCCCTGTGTCGTTTGCTTTCCCAGAATGTGTAAACTTCTTACTTCCTCGATGTATTGCGTTTGCTGCCGTGTGCTCTCTCCCATCCGATCCAGGCCTCTAGTTCACCACATTAAGGTGATTTCAGTGTTCATGCAGTTTCTCAAAAAGTTTGAAGTGAGTAAAATTCCTCGAGCTGAAAGTTAACAGTTGTTTTTTCCTAAATGAAGTGTGACATTTTTTCCATCAGTTTTAAGACTAATGTCATTTACCCGAGCTCAGCAGACATTGTGTTGCTGATTACAGGCTTTGAGTGACATTTGCGAGCAGACGCTCATTTGGGGTTTGTTATTTTACTGAAATGTGCCGCTGACATTCTTTTTTTTTTTTTTCTTTTTGCTTTAGCTTGAAGGAATCCGGTGACATTTTGGATTTGAGACTGTTTTCCCTTTACCCCCCCTGTTTTCCCGAACACAACCACTCGCAGCATGCGCTCTGACGCCTCACTTCAGGTCACTCTGTGAAGGCTGCTAGCCTGCAGCTAGCACTGTTCATTGTTTCCAGTGAGAATCCGATTACGGGGCTAAACAGAACCTGGTCGGGGGGCTGGCTGAGGGTGGGGGGGCTTTATGAAAGACGCCAGGCAAAACCACAGTGACTGTAGTTTTGGAGGTTTGCGCTGCAATGCGTTGCTCGCAGAACTGAGACACCATTAAAAATTCAACTGTTAGTGATCAATAAATCACATGGCAGCAAATCAAAGGCCCATAAGAAATTAAACAAATTCATAACCATGTTGTGAATTGTGCAGGTTTTCCTTTTTCACCTGCAAATCACAGGCAGAGCTGTTCCCACTCAAATCGCGGCCTTTCCTGTTATGTATTTTTTACACCATTTTACAAAGAGCCCTTTTAAAAATGTATGGATCCGGAACAATCCAGTCATTACCGTGCAGCTCCCCGCCCCGGGACCCGGATGTATTGTATGTTTGGAAAAAGTCCACAAACGAAAATTTTTTTTAAAAGATCCGTGGTTCCTGTGAAACAATGGGATTAGGGATACTCCGATACTGCACGAGTACTCGTACTCGGAAAAGCTACAACCCATTATGCAACGCCATGCATCAGCAATGTTGACCATAAGAGGATCAGCGATGTCGGTGGTTTGGAGATTACGACAGACCGTAAATTATGTTGTAATATAAAGAGGAGGAGAGAGATTCTTTGTTCAACAGCAGCAACTTAATCGTCAGAGATATTTGGACCAGCAGAATTAGCTTGATGACGTTCATTAGTTTGAATCTTAGCACATGACTCCTTGCTGTGCTACATGCTACATGCTAAAGACTATCAGAGCTCACATGCCAGTGACACTACATGTTAAACATGATTAAAGTATGACAGCGAGCTGCAGCGAGTGGTGGCACACAGTGAGCTCAGTGCCTCGGTCCACAGTCTACTGTTAGCATAGCGCAGGGTATAGGTAGACGCTGGCACTGTTTGCGTTTTCACTCCATAATGTCGTCTTTTTAATGGGGCTTTTGAGTAACATGGGACTGCAAGACATCAGGTAAAGATCTTTGTTTTTGTAAATAACAGTGCTCTTTCTCCTGTCCCACATTCACAGCTGTGACTGAGCCCCGTGACATTCGCTGTTCCACTCCAGTCGTCAAACTGCAGCTTTTCCACCTTTCGGTGTGATAGTGTCCTGTAGAGGGTGCATGCCACATTCAAAGGAGTTAAAACACTCTCTTCTGGAGTGAATGTTATATTGCAGCATGAAAAAGTGTAACTACTCAAAGAAGCTTCTACAATGATGCAACTGGCAGGTGATCAGAAATCCCCTGACTTTGGTGCAGTGCAGCACTTCATCTGGGAGTGATCTCATTAAGATGCAGAGCTTCTTTTGATATTTTCCGGCTATGTATTTTGTCCTCCCATCAGTATAATGGTGTAACTGCAGGGCCTTCCTGCCCCGCTGACAGGCTGCCACCCCCCCAACCCGCAGTGACGGTGGTGAGTTCTGCCCCTTCTGCCCCTCCAGCTGTAGACAGGACAGTGTGTCCATGCTCTGTGGTTTCCACTGTGGTCGACTCGCTCAGACAGGACACTGACGAGAAACCTGACCTTCACCACGTTAGAGGGTGTGTGTGTGTGTGTGTGTGTGTGTGTGTGTGTGCGTGTGTGTGTGTGTGGTAGGTGTGTCTGCCGGATGACAGCACAGCATGTTACACTCTTTACTTGTCACATATAGGGTGAGGGTGGGAACGGACTCGTAATAAGTCTGCACAGAGGGTGAGGTGTGTGTATATCTGTGAGTGTGCGTATGTGTGTGTGTCCTTGTTTCAAACTCCTGTGGGGTCTGCAGCCTAGACTTCTTCTATCCAACCCACTTTGTTTTGTTTAGAGTACTGCATCCATTAGTTTACATATATCTAAGACTTAAGTTGTGTTTTCAAGGTTTTTCTTAGAGGTCAGTTACTTCAGTTGAAAGGCTATAGATCCATATTCAGCCCTTCTCTCATCACTAGTATGGGTTTTCTACGATTTCCTCCTAAAAATCAATGTTTAAGGGTAATTCATGACTTTAAGACTGTTTCAACTGAAAACATAGTTTTTGCGTTTCTGTTTCAGAAAAGTTTCACGTTTGCACAGCAACGTTCTGAAAACGATGACCGGACACAGCAATGGCAATAACGCTGAAATCGATGTAAATGCTGTTGGTGGTTTCTGTCATGAAACCACACACTCGGAGAACATTACGCTATAAACATCATATCAGTGGGAGAACTCGGACATTCATATGGACAGACGCTCAAGTTAGCATTCTATTCCGGGTGTTTCTCAACTATAAAACTAGCAATATGAACTGTAGTCATCACACATCTGCTCGTGCATGTGCAGCATTTCCACCATCTACTCCATGGGAGCCATTTTCAAAAACACTGAGCACTGTTGTCGTTTAAACAGCCAAAATAGCACCAAAGTTTTGCAGTTTCACCTGGAAACGTTTTGTAAACGGTGCTTTATATAGCTTGTAGGGTGAAAATCAGTTGTTTGGAAACAGTTGGATGTTCATTAATGTAACTACGAGTAACCACAATGAGTTTCGTGTGATTTCACGGTGGAAACTCGACTCCCCAGATTGTCACAGCACATAAAACTTTGACCGAGAACGTTGAGGCAACAAACTGCCATTTGTATTGTTTACCTGAATACTTTAGTTTAATGAGTGAATTGCATTTGAGTTTTAAGTACTTCGCAAGGTCGACCTAGCCTGTGTGACCAAGACAAAAGATCTCCTAATATTAAACAAGTTTAAGGACAAAGGTCACAGTTATGTCTATGGCTTCATTTACACAACAACATTTTCTTGTGAAAACAAAACTTTCTCTGCATTTCATGGTCCATTTACACGACAACCGTGCTTAGAGGCATTCTGAAAATGACTCCCAAGTTGAAACTTTCGGACAGTGCGCCAATTCTGTCTCCGGGGAATCAACGAAAATGTGCTTTTCGAAAACACTCCTACTCTGTGCCGGTGTAAACGAATGCGTTTGTAGATGGACTTTAACAACGATGTTCTCTTGGTCGTCGTGTGCTGCCATTGTTAATGTTTATAGAAAATCATTCTCCGGTATGTATGTAGTTTGTTACAAAGACATTCACTTGGAACAATAAAAGATACTGCTGTTACACTGCGCCTGTTGGAGCTTTATACATTTAACCATACGGACGGAGTGTAATAAAATACTTTACATCGCTTAAAGAAGATTAATTTAAGATTAATGAAGCAATGAAATGACTGAAATTTCATCATTCATTTTAATGATAACAGAAATCTAAGTTATTAATTTTATCCCGTTTTTTCATTTTTATTTCAGAAATATTGTTTCTTGGAAAAGTTTATTCCTGTTTCATAATAGCTCCCTGTCCATTAACATATTTCACATCCGGTTTCATGTCTTAAAGCTACTTAAATTATTTAGGAATGTAATTTCTATTTCAGTCCCATAACAGCTCTTCTTAAAAAATGTTGAGGTGTTTGAGTTTAGGAGCACCATTAGCGTTTTGTGAATTACAGTTCAAACAAACTGATCAGCCACATCATTAGAACCACATACAGTCCGTGGCTACTGATTCAGCTAAACTATACGAAGAAGGCTAATTGTGGGAGGATCAAATTCACAGATGGCTCTGGAACAGCAAGTTCAATGACGTTTTAGTTAAGTTAGGGCATCTGAATATAAATACCTCTTAGATCCAGAGCAGATTTCTGGAAACAGATTGGAGCCATTTCCTGAGTGTCTTTGTTAACCTACAAATTGTTAAGTAAGTACTCGTATGTTGTGGTTGCAACCGATGATTCACTTGAATTAGCTGTGCAGGAAGTATCCTTTTCTGTGTGTCATTTTGGGAAGAACCAAAATATAACGTGCATCATCAATCTAAAAAAAACACAAGGTTTTCTTGTATTATTTTGTCTGCAACATTTCATACCCACCAGGTGAACTTTATATAAAAAAGTAACTGGTTCCACTGGTGACTCACTGATGTATGTGGAGCTTGAGGTGGTCATTCCCCAGCATGCGAGATCTAGTCAGTGCAACAGACCAGTTCGTCTTCAGAAGAAAAGGTTCAAAGAGACTGAAATGCTGAAACAGCCATAAATGAATGTGCACATCTGCACATCGTGGGCACTTTCAGCAGTCGACGAGGACCAGGGAGCAAGCTGCAAGCTTTTATTCTACCTTTTATAACACTGAAGTGGCTTTTATATGCTCATTATTCAGCAATTCTATGAATCGTCCATATACCTCCGGACAGCAGGGTGCAACTGTGGTGCATTTCAACATTACATGAAGAAGTCCCTGCAATCACTTTGAATCATAAGGTTTGGATTTTCTTTCTGTGCATGAGTAATCTTTCTCTAACTGATCTGGTTTTTAAACAAACATTTAACAAATCTAGGTCTGTCGATATTGAACTATTTGTTGTTCCCAACAGACAGTATAGGCTCAAAGTGAAGATGAATTACGGACAGTGACCTTGCTGCTGGATAGATCTAACCACTTGATGTGTAAATTCACTGAAGAATAGTTGTGAGAACAAGGTGAAGCCTGCACACCAACCGACCTGCCTGATCTGTGCTGGTTTTATCTCAATTACGCACCAATTCCATGACATGATCACTTCATGAACACTAACCTTGACCTTTCATAGGTTTTACTGGACATTATGTTTTCTAAGTGTAATGATCATTGGAAAAGGATTTTTGTAATTCAAAATGTCAAAAATAAGACGTCACAGATCGTCCAGTGTCCCGGTGTGGTCCACGTCAGTGTTGCCTTGTAGTATTTGGACGACAATGGCCCAGAAGAATAAGATCCATCAGGCTTTGGATGTGCACACAATCCTTGTTAGCAGAATCAATTGAATGTTGGTCTTTTCATGGGATCTGTTGACAGAAAAGTATGAAAAATCAGCAGGCTTATCCTTGGCTGTCTGTCACTCCTCTGTCACGTGGAAGAGATAAACTTCCATTCAGCGCTGCACAATTGTGTGAATCCACACAGAGCCTGACACGTGTGATACAAACCCCACCCCAGGACTACCACTGCTTATTGTCCTCCGTCACGTCTACGTTTTTCAGCCCTGCAGCTCGTCACAGACGGGCGATTGAATGGAATGAGTAGATTAATGGTATCTGGAACAAGCTGATCAATACTTACATTTGTGTTGGGATTTCCATCAGCAAAGTGAACGCTTCCAAATTACAGCTGTGCAATATATCGCAAATTTATTGTCATTGCGATATTTCATGATGTTTTAATGCACTGTGCATTCGTGCTGCGCCTGTCAACACATTTAGCCGATCGGGTGAACCGTCCTGCACCAGAGGCCGTCCAGGTGAGTGTGAGTGTCTGAGGCTGAAAAATCAACATACTGTAGATTGAACTGATTCTAACAATCATTTTATAAACATGTTACTCATATATGAAAAGCTAAGAAAAGTATTATTTGAATCGATGATATCAAGGGTACACTGTTCATCTAGTCTCAATACTTTTATAAGCTTGTCATATATGAGTGACATGCCTATAAAATTATTGTCAAATGACAATGACCAGACAGGACGTCCATGCAATGTGCAGGAAAGATGTACAAAAAACCTTCATTTTATCTTCCCTGAAGACGTCTTCTGGAGGTGTGGAAATGACGTCTTGTGATTTGGACTCTTTGCTCAGTGGGTACGCAACCCCACCCTCCCCACGCCCTGTACACAAACAATCAAAGGCATCTCAAAACACAGCTACATGTGAAATACAGTTTCATTGTTATATTCTGTAACGATGAGTTAATTCTCTCTGAAGATAAACTCCTTGAGATTACACTCCATCTTGAACTGTGTGGCAGTTGCAGTGTTTGAGGTTTCAAACTTTGTAACATGTAATATGTGATGTAATATCCACTGAAATGAAGATGATCCCCTGTGAATGGCGGGTTGGCCCCCGTGGTTGGACATCACTGCTTTAGGCCACTGCTGCTTCACCCGTCATGTAACACCTGGCCACAGGACACAAACTGAAAGGTGCAAAGCAGAAAAAACTAGGAAAAACATTTTTGGTTAACAAACTGCACCACTTCTGACGGTGGAAACTCCAGAGGCATGTATTAGGGGCAAGAGAAAGAGCACTGTTAATTAGAAGAAACAATTTCAAACCACAATGACATGTTTAAACGCAACTCTTTGCAAAATAATTTTCCAAGATTGTGACATTCCCATGGAAACACATGTTGTTTTCAAAAGACAAAACTTTTCTGAAACAAAAATGATGCATTTTAACTTGAAACGGAATATACTTTAATGCTAGTGCTTAATGCAGATCTTATTATTATGGCAATATCCAAAAAAACATCATGGGACATCCCATAATTACCTGATATTGTGCAGCCAAATTACAAATGTGATTTTGTAGTGAAGTGTGAATTCCAGTCTTCTGAAGTTGCATTTGTATTTTTATGCCGAACTTTGTTCGTGTTGAAATACTGCACTGTCCGTTCTTCCTGAGCCACTGGAACATGTTTCAAGAAAAAATCCATATGGCTCCGTCTTGTGCACAAATTGCAAACCCCCCCCCCTCCTCCCGAAAAACGCCGTCAGTGGCAGAGCTGCTGTGGTCGCACAAAGCTTCAGCAGTTAACGATGAGAATTCATTCCACTTGATGAGTCCGATCGACACGACCGTCCAACAGATTGCTTTCTAATGCTGACGGCAACATGTGGATACATGTGTCTGTTAGCGCTGGCATGCCAAATCCCTCCATCCATCGTTCACATGAAGATTTTTTTTTGACAAAGTAAAGATGAAAGAAACAAATAAGTACAGGTTGAAGAGTTCCACGCCGAACAGAAACGAGTCGGACCCTCCAGCTCTTCTTTAATTAGCACTTGTCAAAGCCGCACTCTCACGGTGCTTAACTACCGCAGGAAGATTTGTGACAGATACTGTCAGTCCTGAGTGCCAGGGTAAACAGACACTTCATCATGTAATAAATATTATAATTTCCCACGAGTCACTTTGATTTATAGTTTTGCCCTGTGGCTACGTCTCAGAGCTTTGAGAAGAGGGGCTCGTTAACATTGAGATGGGGGGGTGGCGTTGTTGGAGCGACCTCTGAACAGATTTCCAGTGACGGTCTCCTTTGAACAGACTCTGACCTGGTTTTGAGCCCTTTTTTTTTTTTCTCATCTTGTTTGAGAAGGAAAAGTAAGCAAAACCTCCCGACTCCGCCCACGTCCTCTGATGAAACTCTTTCTGACATGAAGCAGAAGAGCAGCAGATTCACTCACAAGATGAAAGTTTGTTGTACTTCTCCTGAGATGGAGGCCATGTTTTCACCACAACGCCTCAAGTGAAAACGCATTGTTTTTGTGTTTTCTTTTCAGATAAATGTCTTGTTTACATGGCAATGTTTTGAAAACTATTTCAGTTTACACTGAAATGGCCGAAACAGTGAAAACAAATGTAGTTTTAATGTTAAGCCACAAATTGGTGCTGTTGTTTGTTTTTGTAATGAAACCACACTCACATGGACAGATGAACAAGTTAGATTGTTACAGGGACTCATTTATAAAACCACCAAGTCTCAGGAGAGTTTGGACTGGGATTCATGACACTCTGCAGGAAACGTTGTTGTTATTGTCCATCCACTGAGCATGTGCAGAATAATGATAATTTTTTTCAGGTACCCTTTTGTGTCCGTGAAAAATGTACCTGTTTGGCTACTTCCTGTTTCACTTTGACACTTACCGGTTCCGTGTCCATTACGCCACATTTGTCCTTCCTGTTTGCCCTCCCTCAGTGGCTCTCATTTGTTAATGTGTTTCACCTTGGTCTTTCCTTCCCCAGTGAATATAAACTGACAGACATTCAAGATTTGGTTGCACAATCACATCTTGCTCTTGTTCCATATGGTTTTGTGCTGTGTAACAGTAAATGTCACAATGTGTGGAAATCCATTTATTCCGTTGATAGCTTATCAAATATTGACTCTGTGTAATAAAAGGTTTGGCTGATCTTAAAAAGATGTGCACAGAAACCCAAAATACAAGACCTGGTTTCATGCTGAACAGTCTGTGCTAAAACTATGTACAGTGCCTGAACACCGAGTGTCCAACATGTAGACTTTGGGCCAAAGCGGGCCTGCAGCACGACTGTGGGAACAATAATTATAAAACAATAAAAGAACATTTTTTACTTTCCAGATGTGTTTTCCATTCTTGTCTCAAAAAGTAGGACTTCATGTTTATAGTCCATCAGATGAGGAGTCCAACCTCGCCTTTGCCAGTCTGGCATTATTGTTGTTGTTGTTGTTGTTGTTGTTGTTGTTGTTGTATGTCTTTGGTGTTCTTATTGCCCCTCTGGATGTAGTCATGTGTACAAATGTAGTGCATTTATATCTCATTCTTTTTTTCGTACACCACCAGACTGGTGATAAGTCTTTAAGATTGCAGTGTCAACGCGGCCAACAGCAGCGACTAAAACCTCTTCAGTTCCATGAACCTTTAGTTCTCAGTACTTCTGGTTGAAATGCACCTCCACCGTCTAACTTGATCTCAACCTCGTAGGATCAATAAGATGAGAATAATTATCAAACAAGTTAATCCTATAAAACATATCCACTGCACTTCTAAGAAATGGTATTCTGAGCAACCTGATATTTTCTTGATTTTGGAAATGTGCAATCTAAAGTTCTGCCACCCACTGTGTTTGTCTTCAGTTTAATCTGTTCAAAAGTTGGACACATCTAAGAACCTGGGCTTTGTTCGTTCTTCAGAATGTGAGTTTCCACAAAGTTATTGTGATTGCTTTGATACTAATTCTATTTTGCTCATGATGAGGTAGCCTAAAGTAACAACATTTTGAGGTGAAAACAGAAAACTTTTGTAGTTTTAGGGTCTGTTTGCAGGACAACAGTGCTCAGACCAATAATGCATCTTTTTGAAAATGCTCTGACTCTGTCTCTGTTTAGAAACACGGCCACTGCTCATAGTAAATCATTTTTCAGCACATGTGCAAGTAGAAGAACAAAGGGAACAATGTTGGTGGTAAACGTGGTCGTTTTATAGTCGACAGTCACTGTCCTAACAGTCCAACTTCATCATGTCCATAATGTCCATAGTGTCTACAAAATTTGAAAATTGCTGTACTTTTAAACAGCGAGTTCTCCCTCCAATAAGAACTGCATAATAAACTGTGTGCTTTTTTTAAGCTCTTAGATTTTCAGTCATTAATAAATGTGAGCATATCTAAACATTTATAAATATTTAAAAAAAACCTGCACGTATTTGCAAAATTATGAAAACAAATCTGTTTGTGTGCATTTAAAAACAACTATGGAGGAAGTTTTTATTTTTTATTTTCAGCCAAATTTCTCCTTTCAAGCGAGTAATTTAGAAGAGCTGCGACAGAGTTAATAATCAAGACTCACTTCTTGTTGTCTTCATCTCAACATCTCATAGAAACTCAGAAGAACAAACCAGAAGTGGCTTCAAGCTAATCACTCAGCAGGTCTGAAGATGAGCCTTTTAAAAAGCATCAAATGATGGTTTGATTTTATGTCAGTCACTTATATTGTTGATCATTGGTAATTGATAATTGGTGAAACGGCGACTAAACCCCGCCTCCTCTGGACGCTTGCACAGCACGCACACACACACACACATACACACACACACACACTGTTACGAAAACATTGTCATGTAACTGCAAAACTTTTCTAAAACGAAAACTCAAAAGCGATGCATTTCCACTTGGTCCGTCATGTAAATGTGGCATTGTGACATTCTTGTGTTCAGTTTGGAGTCTTGTGTTAAGACGCATATTTTTATAGAAACAACCCCAATGGAGAAATTCACAGAGGCCATATTAAATCCTCTTAGGTGTTTTAGGTTTCGAGTGTTCTGGTCTGACAGGGTAGGTCACGACTTGTCAGTCTTGTTTGCTTCCAGATTTCTAAACTCACAAAGAGAATAGTATGAAAGCGCCGACATAAATACACAATGTCTAGTTCTTCCTGTCCTCGTCCTCTCGTCCCCTGATGAGTTGACAGGAGTCACTATCGGTCTGTAATCAAACTCCCCCGAGGTGGCTCATTTTCTCCCACACACATGCACACTTGTATACACACAGTCAAACACAACTGTGTGCAAACCGCAGCAGATTGGACAAAAGGTTTATTGTGGCAGAGGGTGTGTTGGGTTTGTCAGGTGTGCTCAGCCAAGCAAAACACAACAAACTGTAGAAGAGAAGACCTTCACAAAGTGGGTGCTCCTGATCAGCCTTTTTATTTTTTTTTTCTATTTTTATGAATCATCCACAAATTACCCAAGAAGAAAGACATATGTTGTTTTACTTTCTGGTGACCTCCCCACAACAACTTGTGACGGGCTCCAGAAATGGAAAGAGAGAGCAGTCCACACAGTGAGGAAACAGTTCTGAGATATAGAAGGAGATTGAACGAGAGACAGTGTCAGCGGTAAAGAGAGAGATGCCGGGCGGGGTGTGAGGGGGACGTAGGTGGGGGTACGAAGTCCTCTTCGGCGTCCAACAGATGGTTGGTGTTATTGGTGCAGGCAGCTCCTCTCACACAGACAGCAGCGAGACACTTGATGGGCTCGCAACACGATGCCTGTTTCTATCCAGCAGGCTTCAAATAAACCGTCAGTTAATAATTAGAATGTAATTAATTAAAGCAGTTAGGATTAATCAGTGTGATAGAATTTGTTTTTACTCCCACTGGATTCAAAGTGGTGATGTTAATTTGAAAAAGAAAAAAAAAAAAAGAGTCAATTGGCAACAGTGAAATCAATGTTTCAGTTTCATGCTTTCAACAAACCAGCTGAAAGATTACACTCACAGTTTTTCACAAAAAGCCTGAACTTGTCGGGAAATGTCTGCAGTTCAACCACTAAGGCCTTTAACACAAAAACACTTGAATTAAAAACGCATCGTATTTGTGTTTTTGTTTCTGAAAACTTTTACTTTTACACGACCACGTTTGAAACGCTGAAATACTGAAGATGATGTAGTCAGCGTGTTGGGCCATGAGTTGGTGCCATAACCATTAACGACGGGAGGACAGACATTCACATAGACAGATGATGAAGTGGAATTGTTCTTCTGGGTGACTTTCAACTATAAAACTACCAAGTCCAGGAGAATGTGTACTGGGAGCCAGGACACTCTGGCCGCCATGCTTTAGTCCATCTACTGGCACGTGCAGAAGTATTGACCCCGACCAAAGTCCCTCCTACAACCTCTCAACTATTCATCCACGTAGATCCTGTACGTTCATATATTTACGTATGATCATGATTTTAGAGAATCAATTGATGGTTGAGTAAAACATTTTTCTCTTGTTGAATTCTCAGTCTGAAGGAGTTCTACCTGTGCTCAGCTGCTGCTGATCTTATGTGGGAGTGTGCGTTTTGAATTCACTTGACCGTCATGTTGGCACTATACGTACTCTTTCTAACCTCATGGATGGCGTGCACTGGCCGTATCTTTCATTAAAGGTCTTGGTCTTCACTTCAACCACCGCATGCTTTTGTTGTTGTCTTTTGTGGGAGCTCAAGAGGACTAACACTGTGCAGCCTTTGTACATCTCTCAACATCAACACACTGAACCTTTGGTGACCTCATTGTGTGTGACTGACGTGGTGTTTACTGAGGGCCGACTTCGTTTTTTTTTTTTTTTTTTTTTTTTATCACAAATGTGCTCGACCATTCAACATTTTTTTTTTTAAATGGTGTTGCATCTTCATGGGTCAGCGTCTCTGTTTGGTTACTAATCAGTCCCTTTCACTCATGCTAAATTAGTGCTGGAAGTTTCTTCCCTCTTAAGCGATCTGGTGTGAACGAATCAAGGTCGTTTGAATTGCGTGCATGAAATGTGTTGTGAGACTTCTTTCAAATTCTTGTGGTTTCACTTTTTGCTCTTTGGGGGGCTTTTCTTAAATAGGCCATTCATCAGCTCTTCTGACGCCGTTAAACACACAAAGGCTGGAAATGTGTGCCTCCAACCCTTGGGAGCTGCAGAAGTAAAATAGCTCCTCAATCACCCCAAAACATACCTAATCAGATTCATTCTTTTTAGAAGGACCCCGTCATTCAGGCTGCGCCCCGTGTGGACCTCGGGCACCTGCAGCCGTCACCTGGGACAATCTGCATGTTCAAAACGTTCATCTGTGTTTACCAGACAGTGAGAACTCTTCAGGGAGAACGTATAGACCTTAAATGTCTGCGATCCCACCAGTAACAGAAACACTTCAATCATGAATCCCCTCCCTGCGCTGAGCTTCTGTTTTACTAGCTCATACAGCACTGGCAGAAAACAAATGACTTCACAGAGGTTTAGAGGCATAATGATACTCCAGAGATACATATTGTAGCTTTAGATGAGAGACGGAATGAATCTTGATTAATATTTACTGGGCGCCTGCAGAAGGAGTCCAGAATCAACAGATGCAGAGGAGAGAGGCAGCAGAAGGAAGAGAAGACGATGTGTGTGCATACTTTGAAATGAACTGAAAGCAGCAGTGTGGGTGTGACGAACTGCAAAACTCAGTTTGTATCACTTTTAAAACAAAACAAAAAAAAAAAAACAATCCCTAAATAAAACCATGTTAGATCAACATAAGAACAAAGAACAGTCCCAGCTGTACTGTGAACAGAAGACTTTTAGTTTAAATGATATTTATTTCTAAATGGAAGCAAATACTTGTTTCTTTTTTGCTGCTTGACTTTCCTAGTTTTCACAACAACTTCTGCTACGACTCAGAAAACTAAGGGCCATTTTCATGAGGTTTCAATCATTTTTTTGCTTTTTGTTTCAGTGAAGATTTGTGTTTACACAGCCTTTTGAAAATGATCCCTGTTTACACGGAAATTGCAGAAACACTGAAAACATGGCAGTTTTCATGGTGAGCCTCTAGTAGGTGCTGTTGGTTGTTTTTGTCGTAAACATTCATGCGGAGAACAACACGCTATAAACATTACCAATGAGAGTCAATGCGCATTCATATGGACAGACAACAAATATGGATTGTTATTACGGCGATTGTCAACTATAAAACTACCAAGTCCCAGGAGGAAATGTGCTGGAAGTCATGACACTTTGGAGGTAAATCTTGTTAGTGTACATGTGCAAATGAACTATTTACACTGCCCGTGGTGGGCATGTGCAATGGCAGTGTTGTCCATTGTTTCAATGGAGACAGAGTTCATTTTCAGAATGTTGTGTTTTCAGTGTCTCCCAGCACCGTTGTTCTGTCAATGGACACCAAAATGCAATGAAAATGTTGAATCTTTTGTTGTCTTACAGTTGTAAATGAAACAAAAAACATATTTCAACAATATTGGGGCTCATACTCACTTTGTTGTATTAATTGAAGGCTCAGAATAAATGAATACATCAGCTTTGACCAACAGGCAACTCGCTGGTAACAGGTGGCCACTCACAAACACCTCTGGGTAACCCAGTTTGTATGAGAGGAAACAGCATTTTAGGATTTCCCACGTCGTTATACTGCGTGATTCCAATGAAAGGACACGGTTCAGCCAGAGACCTTTGTTTATGACAGAAGAGACGACCCTGGGCTCTTCAGGGGCTTGGAAAGAGTGGACCCAGAACAAATGGTGGAAGTCCAGCTGGGCACCCTGGATGTGTCAGCACATCCTGTTACTGCAGCTCAGATGCAACATTTACAGGTGGCAGAATCTAATTGTAGCGTGAACAAAGAAACCTTGAGTTCATGTCACAACACACAGCGATTCTTGCTTGACAGGATCGGATGGATCTCGTGAGCTTAAGCCAATGACAACTGGAATCCCAAGGTCAGGAGTGATTTAGATGGTTGTTTACTGCCTCTGAAACACTAAAGCAGTTTAATTTTTGAAGAACTTTGCCCCCATGAGCGTTGTGTTGTGTTGAGTTTGGCGGAGTGGTTTGGTTCTGCTGTGGCCTTATGGCCTCTTTTGTTTGTCCCGTACTTGTTTTGAGACACATTATGTTGGAGGAGTGTGATGTATGACTTAAAACCTGCAGAGACCAGTCTGAAGAGGTGCTCCTGGCATGACTCCAGCCTTTCCCAAGAACACACTTGTAATAATTGAAAACCTTTGGATATGAGGCAGGAACAGTTTCTTTTTTTTAACAAAAATACATTTTCTTTAAGAGAGAACTTTTTTTCACACTCATCATGTGATAGTCACATACTAGAAAACGTAAAATTCAGCTCCATGACGTTGCAATATGTCAAATATATACATGAATATGAAGTTACAGTCTGGATCATATCTTCTCTCTTTATCTATGGAGAGGAGTGACTGCATTTGAACTTCTCTAGTGTTTCAGAGGGTGTGCTGTCAATTTATTCCTCCACAAAACCCATTTTCCTTCCTCTATTGAAAAGTCCTCCATATCAACTGGTAGCATTTTACACTACATGCTATCACATCAATGCATGCTCATTTGTTCAAAATGTAGCATGTGGTATGCAGTAATCAGACAAAAAAAAAATTATCCCAGAAATACATGCACAAAAAATAAAAGAAATCATGGACAAACAGACTGCCCTACCTGACAATACGAAGGGCAACAGAGGAAGGTGCTCTTTTCTTTCTTTTTAAGTTTTATTGCAGACTCAGACTCATAGTTGAAGATTTTCTGCTATTCCAGTTTGGGTTAGGGGACATAAGGGGACAGATTGTGGGGACGGATCCAAACCCTGGTACGGGTTGAGGATAGTGACTCAAATACAGGAAATACCTCAGACAAGTATTTGTCCTATTTTTGTTTGGACACAGGATTTTACTATGGGGCATTTTAGAGAGCTGCTTACACACAAGATCAGGGTTTTTTTTTGAGGATTCTAGTAAAACACTAAGCGTTTACCAGGTGACATTCTAAATGATGTGCCCTTGTTGACTACTTTCCCCTTCAAAGCTAAAATCTAAAACATCAAAACCAACTTGACCAAATTCTTCAAACTTCTCTCTAGATATTCTTGTCTCCCTCAAGTGAAGCTGTAAGATTGAACTCCACTTTGTTTTAACAAAATACTTTTCTCTACTGGAGGTAATTTGCAGACTGAGGCTTGACGGACACTGTGACCGTGAGCATTTAGCTCTGTTTTGCCGCCATGCAGACATTAGCATTTAGCTCAGAGCTGTGCTTAAATACAGCTGCAAGCAAGGTTGCAGATTATTAGCCAGGTCAGTATTAACACGCATCACTTTGCCACTCGGTCATTTTTAATGTTGCCACATGGGGTCACCAAAGGGAAATACTAAAATGGCATCCAGGGGGGCTTTAATCAGTGTTGTTAACTTTTGCACTGAGCTAAGTTTCAAAAAATAATGTGTTTCATGTGTCCCTGGAGAAACGCCGGTCAGTTCTGGTTAGAGGTTTCTGCTTATTTTGCTCTTCACAGATCAGATAAAAGAGGGAACAAAACAGCACCTGTTTTCAGGTGAAATGGCTGACTGCTGCGAAATTTCAAATAGATCAAGCTTCCTGACTCTTTTCAAGGATTCTTCATCATATTTTAACACTGCACACACACACATATACACACATGAATGCATCCAG
>OMNM01020719.1:38136-51240 GCA_900302745.1 Parablennius parvicornis | reverse complement strand
GGTCTGGTTGTGTGAGAAACTTCCTTGCTGTGACAGATCTTCTTTTTCAGTAGCACAAATTTCCTCCTCGGAGCCCTCGGGTAGTCGTGAACCAGCTGCTTAATGTCTGATCACAGGCAAATGTTCATGAATGTTTAATTCAACTCACAGGTTAATTGGATTTATCAGGAAAGGCTGAGCATTTCTCCTTTATGGGAATTTTTGTAGGTTTAGCTGGAGGAATGTTCATCTGCCGCAAAATTCTCAGGGGGGCTGATGTCTTTGGTTATCAATAACAATTAAAGAAGGGAAACAAGTCAAGGTGACTTTGCGTTCACTTAGACGCCGTTCACCACTGCTACAACCCCCCACCTCATCACCCCCCCTGTCCCTTACCTATCACCCCTTCACCCCACCACAACCCATGACAAGCTGGACGTGTTTAAATGTACACACATCACTGAAAAATAGTTTTTCATCTGAGCCACCCAGCAATAAAACCATTTCTGATCTGAAGCCAGTGTGTGTGTGTGTGTGTGTGTGTGTGTGTGTGTGTGTGTGTGTGTGTGTGTGTGTGTGTGTGTGTGTGTGTGTGCATGTGCGTATAATCAGAAAGCAAGCATACACTTTCAAGGTTCAAACAAACTTCAAGTGCCAAAATACTGAGCAACACCTTCATTTATATGCATTTTATGGTGGTTCACCTCAAAAAAGTTTGCTTGAGCTCATTAAAATGAGCTCAAATGAAGACAATAAAGACTGAAAACTACAGAAATTGTCTTTTAAAATGCAATTTGCATTGCATGCAGAATGATAACAGCAAACCTAAACTCTAATATAAATTAGCTGCACGGTGGTGCAGTGGTTAGCACTGTCGCCTCACAGCACGTAATCTCCAGTTCGAGTCCGTGTCCGGGGAGCTTTGGCTGTCCCCCATGTGTGCGTGTGTGTTCGAGGCAGCTCCATTAACTTATGACCACTTTATCAAAGACACACTTACTCATCTCACTCTTCCTTCAATAGGATCAAACTGCTCAGTTGATTTAACTCAATTATCAGAGTCAGTATAGAAAACTAGAGAGAAACTTCACTTGTAACTCATACTGTAAATCATATGAATCTTAATTAAACTGCTCCCTTAATTCAGCTTTTATGATTTTGAATATATGAATGAGTTTAAAGCAAGGCAGTTTTCAAATGGACCGCTGAATAACCTATGACAACGCATTGATTCAGTTTGTTTCAGTGTCAAGACAGTCGAGTGGACAGAAAGAAAAATATACTTGGAACGTTTTCAAAAAGTGTTTTTCAGTGGGTCTGAGCACCTTGGAAACAGAATCCCAAAATGCCACGAACGTTTTCTGTTTTCACGTGAAAATGATGCAGTGGAATCGGGTTCTTAAACTGTGTGTTTGGTACGGAAAAGGTTCTTTAACTTTAATATGAACAGGAACTGAACACCCACTTCTAAGAAACACATTGTTGATTGTTGAGAAAAGGGCAAAGGAATGTCCTCACAAAGATAGTGGTATGGGTGTGTGTGAGTGTGGGTGTGTGTGTGTGTGTGTGTGTGTGTGTGTGTGTGTGTGTGTGTGTGTGTGTGTGTGTGTGTGTGTGTGTGTGTGTGTGTGTGTGTGTGTGGCCATGTTTCTGCTATTGTTTCTCGATGATCTCATGAATCATTCATATGAATATCTTGGTTCTGACTTTTGGGTGTGTGAGTGTGGCTCAAGTTTCCCCTTGAGGAGAGCAGCTCCGTCAGAGTGAGTTACTGTATGAGTAAAGTGACATGAAAGAACACACACACATTTAGATTACAAGCGTAAAGGCCGAAGCACTTTCTGATGACGGAGTCCATCATGGTGATTTTGTGGAACTCGTTATGACCAGTGGAGCTGAAACCTCTCTCGACCTTACTTTGCTTTATCGCCTGAATCTGCAGATCGGCTCGGTCATGTCCCGTCCACAGCTTGAGAAGGTGCCTTTGACTGTCAGACGTCCAAATCTTAAGATGTTAAGTTACGAGGTAAAAGCCCGGCTCCATGCATCTGCTACCCATCTGTGTTTAAAGAAACCAGTTGAGGTGATTGCGGCACCTCCTGGGGACGTTTCACCTCCCGTTGAGATCGCACAGGACCAGGATGTAAAAGCTTTCCAAGGACCGGAATATTTGGCCTTTCTTGGCCCAAGTTTACACGACAACAAGTGAAAACAGAAATCTTGAGGTGTTTCGGGGGTCCGTTGATACAACGATGCTCAGAGTCACTGAAAATGCAACTTTTTGAAAATGCCCTTACTCCATCTCCATGGAAACGGTGGAAAATGCAATTTGTCTGAAGCACTGCTATTACACATGTTTACCAATGTGTCAGTTCCTCTGCACATGGACCTGTTATTGTTGATTAAAACCTTATTTACGCAGTCAAGTTCAAGTCAAAACTGAAAATCTTTCGTACATTATGGGAGAACATCTGTTACATTTCGGGCGTCCCTTTGCATGACATGTTAGAGTCACTGAAAACTCTACGGCTTCCAAGGTGGATCTTTTCTTCGATAGAAACGAGGGAAAACTTCACAAACACTTCTGCTGCTCATGAGCACCACGGCCATAGTGACAAGATCTTCTTGACATGCGTAAGTAGACGGACAATAACCACAATGTTTCCTCCAGAGTGTCATGACTCCCAGTCAAGATTCTCCTGGAGGTAGTTTTATACAGAAGTTAACAATCCCCGAAATAACAATTCAACTTAGTCATCTGTCCATACGAATGTCTGTGTTCTCCCATTGTTAATGCTTATATCGTATTGTTCTCTGCTTACGTGAGTTTGGATTCATTACAAGAACAAACATGAGCATCCGCTACTGTCCAACCTGAAAACTACATTTTCAGCTTTTCTGAAACGAAAACACAAAAACGATACATTATTAGTTGAATCGTTTAAACGTGGCATCAGTCTCCATAAAGCCACTGCAACCCCACGGCGAGAAGACGGATGGGTCCCAATTAATTTAAGGCCTGGAAAGTTTGAGTGCCAAGTCAGCACTTTTAATTCTGTCAACAGCCATCAGAACAATATGGCAGTGTTTAGTGTTCTGCTGGAATAGGACTGTTATCTGTGAATGTTCTTGCTAATGTTTAGAAAAGTGGTACACTATATCTTCAGTAACATCCACATGAACGCCAGCATCAGGGTTTGCCAGCAGGACATGGTCCAGAGCAGTGACACTTTCCTCTGCCCAAGCAGGAACATTCATCCATAGCTCTTTCAGTCCCTCCAGTGGAGTAAAAATTGATCGATTGCTCAGATTTTCAACTGTTGATGGGAACAGTGGTACCTCTCAGTGCTGGCTTTACCTTATCGAGCAGCAGTGAGAAGACCGCTGCATTGTTATCGATCGTTAAAGTAACTGTGATTGCAGTGTTTCATTCACTGTGCTAAAGGGGAGGTGAGTTGTAGGAGTGTAGTGCAAATGGCTTTGTTAGGTGTGTGTGGTTAAAAGGAGAAAAATACTTTAGCTTAGCTAGCGTGGCTCTCTCTTTGGCAAAAAAAAACAAAAAAAAAAAAAACATTGGAGAAACAATAGAAATAAACTCAAGCACCAGTTTTAGACTCACTTAACTCAGAGGTGTTCAAACGCTTCTCAATGGGGGACACAATCAGGCGTTTCAGCCTGATAGTGTTTTAGTGATTATCACTCTATTCTCCAAAAACTTTGAAGTGTTAGAACCACTGAAAACATAACTTTGTGAAAGTCTTTTTCTCTGTCGGAACAGAAGAAAAGGTACTTCTTGACTGTAGTTGTCCTTGTAAACTGCGGAAAACTTCTCAAAAAAAGCTACTACTGTTCATGTGCACCATGGCCGCAGTAAATAGTTCTTCTGCACATGCTCAGTAGATGGACAATAACAACAATGGCCTTCAGTGTGTCAGGACACACAGTCCTAATTTAAAGTTAAACCTTTTTAGATGTAAAAAGCATATATCTCATTTATACACCTGCATTTTGTTTGTGGGTTTTTGCTTAAAAAAAAAGGGTTCATCTGATTTGAGAATTACCACATCCTGTTTTTATTTCATACTCCTTTAGTAGAAGGGATTATTTAAAGAAAAGCTCCTGCCTGTTTTTTGGGGGGTTTTTTTCCTATAAATATATGCTCTGCGATTTTCAAATGTGCAGGGAAATAGCAAGTCTCTGCTGTCTGGATGTTTGACAGCTCTGTCAGTTGAGAAAGTAATCATGGCACAAGGTGAGGAAGCACTCTGCCTCGAGAGTCTCACAGTGTAACAGGATTCACACTTTGGTCCATTTCCTGTCTTTTTCTGGCACGTTCTTTGTTTGATGTTGCAGCTGAAGCAAAGTGAAAAGTGAATAAATAGGAAAAGGTTGACAGACACATCAGTTTTGAAGGCTAAAACCGTTTTTTATCGCCTTGTTCCAACAATAAACAGCTTCATTAATAAATATTTTTTTACCAATCCACTACACTGACCTTGTCTCTCGCCACTGTAGCGTGTGTTGGTATGACAGCCGCACAATGGGGCTACAAACACTGTTGTGTGGAGTTTCTTTGGATTTGTACAAGCAGGTGTCAGGGAAGTCCTGTAAACAGATCTGTATGTTCTTCCTCTCAGCTCAACCTCTCCCTCTGCTAGCTCTGTAACTCGGTGATGTATAGCTTTCCATTTGGAGTGGCTTGAAGTGGAGAGCTCGATATGATTGATAACCTCGGAAGCACTCAAGGATGCTCCTGACAGCTGCAGCTCAGTCCTGCCTACACCTCAGAGGCCTGTTCCTTAATGCACCGCCTGTCCAGCATTTTCATTAGGGAAATGTATGTTGTTGACATGACCTGATGGACGGCCTGTTATATTTGGTGTGTGTGTGTGCGTGCGTGTGTGTGTGTGTGTGTGTGTGTGTGAGATTGGGGATTGAAGGACACGGTGACAACAAGGCTGTTTAATGGTCAAAGCTTCAGTTTGACCCACACGGGGAGCAGAAGCCGGGCTGAACGGCTGATCTGTCACATCAGGTTTAACTGTCGAAATGAAAACAGAATCCTGAGACTAAAATCAATAATCCAGAATTCTGGGATTAACATGATTAAAGTCAATAGAATGAGATTAAAGTAATATTTCTGAGAAAAAAGCAAACATTTGGAGAAAAAGGTAAAAAAAAAAATAAAAGTCTTTGCTGTGACTTGCATGAAAAAAACTTTCATGTCTTAGACAACAGGTCATAAAAATAAACAGCTCACACTGCAGCAGTTGTTCTACTTCTAACAGCAGAGATGTGTTTTCATTCTTCATCTGCATCTGGATTGAATCTAACTAAAGTAGCTGTGGTTAAATTGAATTTAAATAATCAGATTGCAGCCCCGTCATGTAAACACGACTGTCTGATCAGATTGGATCCATTTTATCAGATGGAAGGAGTTGGTGTAAGTTTTGTTTATGATCTGATCAGGCTCCATGTGAACAGCAGCTTTGAGCTTTGTGCAGTTTGGTAATTCACCGTACGACACTGCACAGGAAGAAGAAAGAACAAGAAGCCTGGTTGTGTAACTGTTGTTTGTTGAGAAGTGTTCAGATCTCTGTGGTAACGATATGTCAGCAACGTCATGGTCTCTACCGTTGTTAATGTTTATAGATATTGTTCTCTTTGCATGTGTGGTTTCATTATAAACGGAACACGTTTTGTTTCCGATCGTAATGTTGCTGCAACAATGCAACACTGAGACGTCGATGTATTTTGGTAAGTTTATTTTTCTCAAATTGTAGATTGTTCTTATGGATGGTCACTGGATTTGGACTCAACTGTGTGAGAAAACAAAATGAAGATACCGTATAGTTCCCAATAGAAGAGCAACATCTTTTTTCAGAGATGTGGAACAACAAACCTCACCACTTTGCAGTGAGCGCAAAAATGCAGAAACAACAGTCAATTTGACTATTTCCAAACTTTTTTTATTCTTATCGCCGCTCTGCTTGTGGCTGGGCTCCCCTAGCGGGGGGCTTCTCATGAGGCAGTGTCCACTTTCAGGTGGAACACGAGTCGGTAGTCGGCAACTCTGGACGCTCGCCGGGCCCTTCTCTAGATAATTTTATTCTGAAGACCGTCTTTCAAGACTGCCACAGCTAATCCGGATTTGCGCAATTGCACATGAGCGGTTTGCAAAACTACTTCCGTGTCAACAAAGGCAATGTAATTACTGTATTTTACAGAATGTTTGAAACTGTTCCCTATAGATGCGCATCCAAAGCTTGAACTCATGCAATGGGCGTCTGTTGGGAACTGGACGGTATTGTGCAATTCACAAAGTTAGTTCAGGTGTTAACGGCGAGCCCATCAGTAACTTTAATAATCTGTCATGGTAGCTTTAAGCATTGGACTTAGCTATTACAGTCATTTGCCCCATTTCTGCCATTTCTGTGTAAACTGATATTGTTTCCAAAACATTGCATTAAATGAGAACCTTTTCTGAAACGAAAACATAAAAATTATGCGTTTTCACTTCAAGCATTGTGGCGTAAATGGGGCCAGAATGTTCCCGTTTGCTACTATGCTAGCACACGTGCTAAGATTGATGTGAACCAATAAACGGTGGTGCCAACCGTTCCCCCTCAACAATAAGCAGTTATTGCTCAGGCTGGCTAAAGCAGCGCTTCACATTTCACTGTTACTGTTAGTCTGGTGGAATTCTGGAGAAAACAGCAGTGTGTGGTGCAGTTAGCGGTGCGTGGAGCGTTCGGTTGCGTCCGTCTTGTTGATACTCATCAGTGTTTCATGTCTCCCTCTGATGTGTTGCCTCTTTAAACTTAAACAACATGTGGGCGTGTGTGGGCTGCGTGACCCAGAAGAAATGTGGCTGGGTGCCAGACATTGATGCTTTTAGCCGCCACGGTGGCGTGGATGATGACTCACCTTCTTCCCGCTCCGTCGGAGTAAACTTGTGCGCACGCCCGCGTGTGTTTGCGTGTGCGTAAGCATATGAATGCATCGATACATTATATAATTTCAAAAAGACGTGTGAAAGGCTGCGATCATACGGGCAGGGATGAAAATAGAAGGCCATTTGGAACGGAGCAGCAGCTTCTGTGGCGCTCGCACACTTTGAGGTTTTACTTTATTTTTCCCTTGAAACTGATGAGCTTTACTGGAAGAGAGGACGCTACTCCACTACACACACACACACACACACACACACACACACACACACTCACACACACACGCACACACTCACACACACACTGCCATTTAACTTGTAAAGTCAGAAATTATGTAAAGCTGAAAGAACTGCTAAATTGCTAAAAGTACTTGAATTCCTGCCGTCCTTTCACACAAAGCGCTCGGCAGTTCTACACGTAAAGGTCAGTTTACTCAGCACTGCACGGCCTGTGAAAGCACTCGTACCGGGTGTCCGTCGACGAGTGAGTCCAACGAGAGCTTTGTAGAGTCTGAGAAAGCCGTCCGGCATGTCATCGAGAGGCTACGAGGGTTTTGACAAAGAGCTCTGTTAAAAAACTGCTAAAAAAAAAAAATGGCAACGCTTTCATTGCGGATGGAGGACAGGATTGTTTGTGTGCTCAAGGTGTCAAATTACCACATTTATTGTGGTTTATGCCGGGATTAAGTCATCTACATAGGAGCCGCTGCCAGAGTCCTTAACAACACAGTCATTAAATCACGACACTGGATTTCTGTGTGTCGATTATTTCACTGCTTTGTAAAGCACTGAATGGTCTCGCGCCTGAATCCACCTTTGATTTTCTTGGATGTTACGACGTGTTCAGACTCCTCAAGTCGTCTTGACCAACTTTCTTCCAGAACAAGTAAGGTGGATCAGCCCGCAGTCTCTTTACTCTCAACCTGTCTATCAAACTTCCAGAATATCCGAGAACTCAAACTATCAGTTCATTTATAACACAGCTTCCGTGACTGTTGTGTTGTAGCGTTCCCTTGGCTGTGATTCGTTTTCCATCATATGTGAGTCACACACATTCACACCAGCAGCAGGTGGCACGATTTTCATGATTTTTGTGCTTTTGCCTACAAAGTAGGAAATAATTAATGCTTTTCAGACTCAAGACTCAAGTCTCTTTAATGTCACTGAACAGTAGCCTGTACAACGGTATTTGTCAGGAAGACCACAAAGGTGGAAGTAGAGAGTGTCAGGTACAACAATGGGGGAAAAAAAAAAAAGTTATAATCCCTTATAATTTTTTTAATTAGATGATTGCATCACTTTTATGATTACACTTTTCCGAGCGTGCTGAGCATGATTGCATCATGCAGAGAACGCAATTTGTCATAATTATATCAGTCTCTGGCAAAACCTATATTGCATATACAGAGACATCGAGAATTTTAGTCAGACAATATAAAATGTTATTTATTACCAGAGGCAGACAAAGTGATTAACACTGATTAAATAGTTATCATGGCACATGTCAGTCGGTTGAATAATACTTGATCTCCAATGTATCCGGATCTTATTCTAATCAAGCTTCAGTGGGACAAACCAGTTCAACCATGGAAGCTCCACCTCACAACCTCCAGGATCTAAAAGATCTTGTGATGCCAGACACTGCAGCACTCCTCAGAGGTTTAGTGGAGTCAGTGATCAGGGATCATTTGCAGCATCAAACGGATTCATACTATATTATTTGGTCATAATGTTATGGCTGATCAGTGTGACTTCAGTATGATGATGCAAGGTGACTGTGGCTCGCTTGGTTGAGCGGTCGTCGCCTAATTGGAAGGGTACAGGTTTGATTCCCATCTCAACCTGTCTACATACCTTGAGCAAGACACTGAACCCCAAATTGCTCCCATCGATCCCAGAAGTGACAGGGCTGCAGCCTCCCTCGGTGTGTGTGAATGTAATTATTGATTTAAAGTGCTACATAAGTAAAGTGAATCAATTCTGGGCTTATTGACATTTGTAGTACAAGCATACCAACTCATAAGAAAGTTATCTGTTTTGTGGCTTTTTCAATTATGTAGTTTCAGTTCAATGAGGATGTTTTTTTTGTTTTGTTTTGAGTACTTTGAGAAAACCCACACATTCAAAGCGTTTGGCCCCAGCGGGTGTTTGTTGTGCCACATGGTGCTGTATTGGTCAGCGAGAGACCCTGGCTTGATCCTGAGAATGCTTTTCAGTGGCGTTTACATGTTCTCTGTGTTTTACTGGGCTTCTCTAAGGCCCTGTTTATACAAAGCCTGTCGTATAAATCCAAGTGAGAATGCAACTTTTCAAAAACGCTCTGACTCCCTGTCCATTGAAACAGCAGAAATGCTGCTGTTGCACATCTGCACCACGGCTGCAATAGATAGTCTATTTACCTGCGTGAGTAAATAGACAATAACATCAATGGCGACCTCCAGAGTGTCTTGATTTTGTTTTTCACTGTGACGTACTGGTGGAATGTCCAGTTTGTCTGAATCACCATCTCGATGTGCTGTGTGTGTTTCCCAGGGAAGGCAGCACCAGCATCCTGAACAACCTGCTGTCCAGGATGGAGCAGTACGCCAACAATCTGGAGAACCTGGTGGAGGAGCGGACTCAAGCCTACCTGGAGGAGAAACGCAAAGCTGAAAACCTCCTCTATCAAATCCTCCCACAGTGAGAATAAAACTTTCACATTTCTGGCCTCCCAATCAAACACTTCACAACACTCCAATTACCCAGATAGAGTGTTACGATGACACGTCGTCAGATAAATCCCCGTATTCATTAAAAAGTCAGGATCCCTCCCAAACGCAGGGTTTCATTAACAGAGCGGCATTTCCCGGGGGGCCGATCTCGCCGCAGATGAAAGAGAACAGCCAGAGCTGACAGACAAAGCGCTTGTTAAAGCCAAACAGGAGAGCAGACGAGATAGCGAGCCGAGGAGTTTCTGGAAAATCCCATCTCTCTCAGCCGTTTATCCTCTTTTCTCCATTAAAGGCGGGCAGACGGAGGAACGCATGAGAGAGCGGATGATCGCCTTTCTCAACGCGCTTGTGGGTTACTTCGGTTTTAGTTAATCAAGATCAAATTCCAATGAGGGAAGAAGATGAGATAAAGTGACATTTTGGCCCCGTTTATACGACAACAAGTGAAATCATCGTTTTTCCTTTTTTGTTTTTCGGAAAAGTTTCACATTTATACAGCAAAACGACCTCTGTTCAACTGGCAGAAATGCTGAAAATGATGCAGCTAGCATGTTTTCACTTTTAAATATCCTGTAAATGAGACTTTAGTCCTCATCAAAGCTGCCAGGCGTTAAGTAAGAGTGTTTTCAGGAACCCCGGTCTGGTTTCACAGTTTCCCTGTGATGTTGCTTTCTGAGCTTCGTTAAGCTGTTTTTTTCCTCAACCTCTCGTCTCTCTGTGTCTCTGCAGCTCGGTAGCAGAGCAGCTGAAGCGAGGGGAGACGGTGCAGGCCGAAGCCTTCGACAGCGTCACCATTTACTTCAGCGACATCGTGGGCTTCACGTCCATGTCTGCGGAGAGCACGCCGCTCCAGGTACACGTCTAGTGACTCCCTCTGTGCTGGATCACGTGATTCCAGTTTCCTGTGATTCCTCCGCATCGCGTCAGCAGGCATTTCTCCCTCTCGCTCACTAGCATCAGGTGTCTACCTACAGAGTGTGTGTTTTCCCACACGCGCTCAAAATAGTTTAGTTGTTCGATGGAAGAGTAGTCGAGGCAGAGTCGGGTCACGTTGTGTCCTCGTGTTATCTTCGTCTGGCTTTAATATCACAGCGAGGTTGTAGACATCTTGTGGCTGAAGGAGTCAAAGCCAGCGAGTCACACGTGATCGAACATGGCTCGTCTCGTCTTCATCAGACCGGAGCTGAAATCTCTGAACAGAACTTGTCAGAGGGAGGAAAGTCGACTGTGAAACACTCTCCAAGTATGAAAATCTGTAGTTGAAAAAAGTCAATGAGAAACGATCCATGAACACGTTTGGAGTTGCTGCTTATGTTTTTTCACTCTTTTATTTTTAAAAGTGAAAAGTAATACAATGCTTTTATGTCATTCCGCAGCATCTAAAAACAATTACACTATTTCATTCATTCATTCATTCATTCATTCATTCATTTGTTCCAGGGATGTCAAAAAAACAAAAAAAGAAAAAAAATCCATTTATATTAATTTCACATTATCTATGGTAAATACTGTATATACACACCTGCACACAGATGCACACAAATACACATATCTACATACATACTTACATACATATGTAAACATATATAATACACACACACACATACACAGACATATTTATGATAACGATACATATAAACAAAATAAATAATCTATAGTCAAGAACACACACCTGTCTACAAATAAACAAAGATGTAACAATATACATGCACCCAAATGTAAAAATATATTTATAAATATAGCCAGATAATAAAAGGGAAAAACCCACAACATTTTGGTCAAAATCCTACTTTGAACTTCATTTCAATATGAATTTGTCCTAATAAGGATCCCCTTATGTTCTTTTTTGTTTTGTTTTTGTAGAAGTGACAAACAAAGCTGGAAAACAGCCAAACGATCTCTGAACAGTTAATGCTCCCTGCACAGTTTTAGTTTTTGTGTTTGTTCTTTTGTTTGTGTCTTACTCAGACACACACACACACATTCATGCTTCAGCTTTCACAGATTTCATTAGTGGTCCAGAAAATTTGAATATTTAAAAAAAGTCTTTGTAGTATTTCAGTCACTTCGTAATATTTCTCAGCTTTTAAATGCAGGATATCCGTTCATATATTATTCAGCAGCATTTTAAAGAAATGATCAATTTAGAAGAAATCTAAACGGTAATGACGGCAACTGGCTGAATAATTAACCCCGACAGCACTGTTGTGTTACAGTCACTATAAGCCGCCACAGTTTTAAACGCAGCACAGCTTGTGTTTGTAATATTCCATCTGTGGAAGTGATTTATGATCTTGTAAATGTGTTTGTCGGAGAGCCTCGGTGGGCCGTCATCCAGCCACAGAAATAATGTGAGAGTGTGAGTGTTCGCAGGCTCGCCAGACTCCCAACCTGTCAGCCTTTTAACTAAAGAAAACATATTGTCTCATGTTGAATTTACACGCTCCGGCTCGTTTTTCACTCCAGTCCCGCGGAATTCAGCAGGCGTGACGTTAAATATGTGAGCTGGAACCTTTCACTTCTTATCTCACTCTGGTTTTGTCATGAAGACGTTTCTCTCTCTATCCGCAGGTGGTGACGTTACTCAACGATCTGTACACGTGTTTTGACGCCATCATCGATAACTTTGACGTATACAAGGTCAGGGTGTGAGATAAATCTTTGACGGGCCGGACTCTCTGTCAGACGCTCTGATGGTTGCGCTCGCTCCCTCAGGTGGAGACCATCGGCGACGCCTACATGGTGGTGTCCGGCCTGCCGGTACGCAACGGGAAGCTCCACGCCAGAGAGATCGCCGGAATGTCGCTGGCTCTGCTGGAGCAGGTGAAAACCTTCAAGATCCGACACAGACCCAACGACCAGCTGAGGCTCAGGATAGGAATACACACTGGTGAGTCTCGTCGCAGCGATCCGTTGGACCTTGTTATGCTATTTTTTTATTTTTATAAGGATGTACAATAACTATCTGCACCGAAGATTAGAAGCCCAATAAGATAAGTCTGATGATGATTAATTTTTGCTGATAGCTAGATTCATTTTTTCATTTTTCATTTTTCCCTGTTTCTGGGAAAGACAACGCGGTGGCACTAAGCGATAAATGTTCAGCCGAGAGGCGGTTGAAAGACTAGCGGCTTCAACGCATCCAACCGACGCCTTTACCTTTCTTTACCTCCGACGTGTTTATAAACTAATATTATCAGCAGCACCGGTTGTGAGATGCTAGTTATCAGTATCAGTGGGAAAAAGTGATCATGCACCCTTGATTTTTCACTTTAAGTCTCATTATTTAGGCTATTTGTATTTGTCATTGTGGATTCATTCAATCATTTGATTGACTACCTGACAGTCCAATCAGGTTCACAGCAGGGCGGGTCATGGCGATGCAAATATTGCTAATGTGACATTTGAGCAAATACTACGGGGGGATTTTCTCTAAATCGAGTCGTCTTTCATGCCACTGTTTCT